>JAUMGZ010162626.1:0-16065 GCA_032359645.1 Pododesmus macrochisma
CAAACAGTTCCCTTTTTTAAAATAATACTTTCTACTTTTATGTGTGTATCAGTGGTCTATCCTATGTCTTTAAAGTTATTTATTATAAATATCCTAAAATATCTTCTGCCCCTGAATCGATTTTGAATCCATGTAACATTGAGTTTTATTTATCTATTGTTCGGTAATGATTTTTCTTCTAAATACTCTTAAAACAACAGATTAGATTGGATTGAAAATTCTGGGTGATGTATTTTTTCGTGATTGCATTTGTAAACAGCCGATGCTCCGTAGCGCCTAATGATCCCCCTGCTCTTCAATAGTCGAAGACATTTGACAACTTTCATAAAATATTATGATTTTGCAATGTATAGATAAAGCACATGTATCCACACATTATGATCAAATGTGAACGTGGTCCCTTGTCCCAAACATGTATATGGTTGTCATGCATTGCAATTGGAGACTTAAAATTGGGTCAAACTTGTGTTGGACAATGACTTAATTATGTATGTATCGGACTTCATCATTTAAATGAGAATAAATCTTGAAGCTACCTAACATTTTCTTCGAAACGACGTTTTGCATTGGAAACAAGGGAGATAATATTATGTAACTTTGCTTCCCTAGTTACAAGTGTAAGAAATTTGACCACTTGAGAATTATCTAATTATATTTTTACAAAAACGTAGCTTTATAGCATCCTCGTTTGTTATGGAAAGCATCTATTGGTCACGCCAGTAATAAATGCGTGATCCAGTGTTGAAAGCTGACAGTCGGTACGAATGATACATCATCATTCACACTCCCTGTTTATTCTTACACGTTTGGTGCGTAAAATTCTCCAAAATAAAAGTGGGAAATATCTTGCACATAATTTCAAACGATCTTCATGATACACAGATTTCTTTGCAAATAAACACTTACTTTCAGTTTTTAATGGTCTGCACACTGAATGTTAGTACTAAAAAGGTTATGACCCCTTACCAGGTAGCCGAATGATCAGATTGACTGGCAAACTGGCAAACGACTTTGGGTGGCGTTTCGATTTTTGAGCTACCTCCCTTAATACACACAAGGTCCCGTGCTTCTGTTTACCACTCTAAAAATCAGAATAGACAAATGTTTCTTCAAAGTATATTAGATTGAGATACACAACTTTACTTATAAAACTATCCATTTCTCGCGCTATTGTAGGCCCTATCAAACCTTGAACATATTAAGTGACCAATTTACTCAACGGTACTCTACGTGCAAGTATTAAATATATGAAACGAGGTCTGTCTGTCTGTCTGTCTGTCTGTCTGTCTGTCTGTCTGTCTGTCTGTCTGTCGATGCTATTTAGTTCCATATAGATCATGACGTCAAATTTGCTGATGAGGACAGGATTGTCCGAAGCACGTATCAAAAGGAATGCGTGAACAAATCCTACTTGAGACTGCGCGCACATCTGAAACTTTGGCAAGGCAATATATTAAAGTACTGTTGTGGTTTGGTTTGTGTCCTTTATAACCATCGGTATATTTACACCCCTTTTTGTCTTTTGAGCTTTACCGTGGTCTTGTCTATTCAAAATTCGTAAATTCATTTTTTCTTAAGCGTCCGTTGATAACGTTTGCTTCAGTGCTAGATTTCGAATGTTGTACGAGTATATCTCACAAAGAGTATTGATTCTTTTCTCTTATAAATATTATATTCATTGGTGCAATGTTTCACTTTGTAATTTTGTATTATAAAATAACTTCTTAAAATAGCCAAACTACAGCCCCCTCCCACCACGGTGAAAAAATCCGCACATATTTGAATTTCCATCACAACGCACTTCCATACAGTTTTTCGTGAACTAGTATATATAAACATGCTGCTACAAAGATGACTGAAAGCCATAAGATATTTTGGCTTGAACTTGTTCAATAGGTTATCGTTGAAAGTAGGACAAGGCAAGGTCTAAAACACCAAACAATGGTCGACTATAAATATCAATTGTTCGGATAGATAAATATATAGTGTTTCAATATACTAGTATTGTATATTCAATAACCTTGGGGCAAGGAGAAATAAGTGCTCTTCGGGTTAAAATTAGGTTTTGGGGTCAAAGTTCAAACTTTAGAAAATATTTGAACATTTCACAAGCACTACTTCTTCGATCTTCAACCAAACGTACGGTAATAGAAAGTAACCTTCGGAGAAGGGGAAACAGATTTGTTATAACGAAGTAGCCCCCTAGTGCCATATCTATATGTAGGGCAATAAAGAAAGGGGGTAATATTTGACACTTTTTGTTGTAAAAAAACACTAGTAAGCGAAGAACTTCTTTCATTTAAACTATTGATCAAAGTCACCTAAATTTTACATGGAGCATGTTCAATAGCACATGGGTAAAAAATGTAGAAAAATAGACTAGAAGGCTAAGAATTTCAGGTAAGCGCATTAAGGCCGATTTGGTCACTTGTTAAACAAACAAAATACAACAAAATTACATAAAGGCTGTGTACAAATATCCTTTATTATCAAAGTAAATAAGTTAAACGAAACCTTTGAATTTGAGAAAAGATTTCCATTTCAAACATCAACATAGTTATAAATTAGCTTAAAGAATAAGTAAACAACATATCAAGAGAGCGAGCGAATGTAAATTATATTTGTACACAATACATTTACCACTAATGGGTCAGGTCACTAAATATTAAACATGTATAATAAATGGTATATTGCATTTCAAATTCAAATATAAAACTTATGTAACGATCAATAACACATAATGTTGAAATTACAATTTGAGAATTTTCAAAATGAGATGATTTTTTCATGCAAGTGTACACCAGTTAGCCCCTTTTGTCAGTTGTTTGTGAATAAAAAAGTCAAAACGTCAAGGGCATGATTATCAGATGTGAATGTATTACATAAAGGTATAAAAAAATATATCATTTGCACATAATGTTTTTTAAACCTATACAAAAAACCTATTAAAGTGTTTGATCTGGACGGATTAGTCAGAAGAATATCATAAAATAATATTTAAAAATTTGAGTATCAATAAATAATGCTTATTGTGAAATATCATTACTGTAAACACAGATATTCTACTTCCTTAATGTAAGCCAATTCTTTCATAAGACGTTTTTCGTGTTAGATGTTCACCCCTACCAGACCCCATGGACAACATAGTAACACATATCTTCAACAGCGATAACCAGATTCCTTGAAAGGCAGGTGAAAATGAAATATCATTGTAATAAAAAACCTGAGAAAAAAATGAGATGTTTTCGCATTAATTTACCTCAGAACCAATATTTAATTTTGAATCATTTTGGTGGTCTTATAGATCATCTACCTAAGTAGTGATATGGGTACATAAGAAACAAACTAAATGCCGGGCATGTTCTTATGATCATACATACTACGTGCGATCAAAGTTGGTCAATTCTGTAAAAGTTTTTATAAACTTCCATGTATTAGAATTGAGGACATACCAGCGTAACAGTCGATATTAAATTATTCTTAACAACTTCATCATGAACCTTTACGCTAAATACATATGTAGTATGCCAAGATAGAAGTGGAACGCCCTTGTCTTTGTCACAAATATGACTTATGCAAAAATTTCTTATTTTTATCATTCAAGTTTTCTATATATTCTACTGTGAGAACAAAAAACAAAAAACAAAACAACAAAATAAAAAATGTGAAAATGATCTTTAAACACAATGACTTGTAAAAAAATGTATGTCTACATAAATGTAAATGTAAAACATGTATATCGACATATATATTTATAAAAAAAATCAATAAATCATTTAACCCACTAGACGTAAAGATTTATAAAAAAGTGTATGCAAAATATATCTTAAATTCATGAAAGCATACACAAACTTATTGGTTTACTTATTTACAAATTCCAAGAAATGTAGGTCACTTAAAGTTACTGCGGGTGACACATGTGTAGCAGAAAACTTTTACTATATCGCGAGCACCTTGTTTCGTTTCTAGTTTTTTTTAATTGAAGTTCGTGATACGTAACTGATCTGTAACAGTGCCGAACTTTGTTTTTAAAACAACTTATTTATATTTATATAGAGGTCTTGGATTTAAAGTTTTGCTGCAAAAAGAGTTTATGTATATATGTTAAAAGAACATATTTTGTAATTTGTATCTGTAAATGCGGTTGCAAACCCTTACGTTAATTAGATGCATTAGTATATATATGTACCTGTTTAATCTTTATATAGTGATGCGTCACTACGTTAGGGGGTACATAGTCATATCAAACATATGTGTGAGACCGGGATTACTTTTTCCTTAGATGTAGTTCATGATTTAAAATCTCAGTTTTATTTATGTCAATAGATTTCGGATTGGATTTAGATGTTATATTGCTTCAGTAAAACGTAAAAAGCATTGAATAAACAAAGCATCACTTAGCCTTGTATTTGTATAGCTTTACCGGACTGCACTCATTTATTATGGTGGATAGATTCAACACAACCTTCAGCCTTATTTAATCCTTCCTTCATAATATTTTTTGTGAAATGACAGCTTTTAGTTCTGTCAGCTATATTTTGAAATTCATCTTAATCCAATAGAAAAATGGCCCAAGCTCAAACCTGGACGCAGTCCATTTTTACTCTTCTTCTGTCTTTCAGCAGAGAGTTAGTCTTGTACAACTTAATTCATATTTCCATATCAGCCAGGGCAAATCTTATTTTGGCAAAAGTCAAGAAGTCTTTGATATGTAGCATCTCATTCAAAGACTTGTAGAAGAAATCAGGTGACTGAAATAAATTAATCAAAATCATAAATATTTTCTGAAAATTAACATGTATTATAATGAATGAGACTGTAATCTGAAAACAACCACACTGGGCTTCACAACTCATAATATAGGAAAATAATATAATATTTGAGTTTAACCAAAGGACAAAGGTGAATTATCCTTCAAAGTAATATGACATTTTCAGTTAAAATTTGAAGAAAATTCTGGTGAAAATATCCTAAGATTATTTATTACATTATCATGGTTATAATACCCGGAAAGAGAAACTATTGTTGACCTGATGTTGGAATACCCAGAGGTACACAACTGATAACAAAATCTTGAAAATCTTTTGGATGATCTTTATATACCTTTTGTAATAAACAAGCAGTCTTTCTTGATTGGGATAACTAATGACATAAATATATATTTCCAAGCTGATACTATAAAACAGTACATTTCTAGAAACAGATGCCTTATTAAGGCTGTGAATACCACCGCTTTGGTCATTATTATAAAAGACAACTATCATATCCAAAAATATATTTATAATGGTATAAACGAATATTTAAAATTAAAGTTTGAAAATTGCTGGAGAAAATGGGAAAACCTTATTCAAATTAGATATCTATAGCTTTCATTGTTTATATCCACTCATGGTAGCTTGGGTGCTACATTGTATAGACAATATAATATTTAATTGTTTATATCCTCTTATTATATTTTGCTTGCTATAATACAAAAATACAATCTGAAACATGCCTCCGATGAAAATATGATATTTATAAGAGGAAAGAGCCAATGCTCTGTGTGAAACACCCCGTCCCGAACCCCGGATCTTGCTCGAAGCTGTTGTCATTAATAGACGCAAGAGAGACAATTAATTTAGAATAGACAAGACTTCAGTTAATCAAAGCTACAGCGCCAAAGGGGTTACATAAGTAATATTATGTTTTCCCAAATCTCTCTCTCTCTCTCTCTCTCTCTCTCTCTCTCTCTCTCTCTCTCGTATAGCTGTATAGGTAAATGATATACATTATTCTAAGTGTGTGTGTGTGTGTGTGTGTGTGTGTGTGTGTGTGTGCTCTGTACAGTACATTGTCCTTATATGCATGTAGACAATTTTTTTAGCATATTTCTGTGTGTGTGTGTGTGCGAGCGCGCGCGCGTGTGCGTGTGTGTTTGTTTGTTTAGACATATTTGTGTACATATGCTCTCTACCAATACGTGTTTCATATCCTAGATATCAGATGTTTATGGTGTATATGGAGAATCCAAAGAATTGATATTAGCTTATGTGCATACGAAATGAAATATCAAAATTAAAATATTGCGTACCATAGTACATTATATATGTGTTTACTGATGTTGAAGCAAAAACTCTTTCTCCCCCTGCGTGTGTCTGTCTTAGCTCTTTATCAGTTTGAAGAGATGTGTATGGTTTGATTGATGAAATGCATAAAAATCTACTCTTTAAAACCTTATGTAACATGTAAGCCAGAACACCCCATATCTGGTTCATGAGTGATGCTGGGGTAATAAATAAAAAATAAATAAAAAAACATTATTATTATCATTATAACTCATTTTACTGAAAGAAATTTCCGCGACAAAAATTAATGACCATTCAATGAAAGAATATCTATATTAACTACGGTAAACCAAACACATCATTGAGTGTGCATGTAAAAGGACATTAATTTAAACTCAATGATATGTTTGGTCAACGATTGTTAATATAGATATACTCACAAAAAAGGACATAACACTCCTGACCAAACTTTTTTTTCAACCTTAACAATAGCAAAGTCTTTAAATTTATAAAAGTTTGTAATGAAGTTTCAAACAAATTATATACTTACTTCTAAAAGAAGCACTTGCATGAAAGCTATCTCCATTCCAGACAACTTTCCAAATGTTATCCTGGAATACGAAAAGCGAATATTTAATTAAGAGAATTATATATTTGCATCATTGCTAAGTGGGGCTGAGTACAATATTTGAAGAAATTTAAACAATATCATTTGCTTTTAAGTGTTTGATTATTAAGGAATTGCAGTTATGCAACATATCATACTATATGAACTGTCATTTGTGACGACAATGTCCATCGTTCGGTTGATTTCACTCATCCTTTTGCTAAGAACACTTTCACATTTTACATGTTGGTATATATGTAATCTTTATCACGCACAACTTTACTTTGACAGTTTGTAGTGATATCATTTTAGGGTATGGTCACGTCACCCAAATTCGAGATACTCCCAACTTCGGGGTATGTTTTGTTTTCCCGACATTAGGTCACACGACACTTGGCCTTTTGATATTTTGCTGTCACCTTCTGACCCGAAACGAAAACAAACCATTGGGGACTTGCAAACAAACTGAACTAAAATCAGCATGTTGAATCATGAGTTTTTAACAAAAAACATGTCTTGTGCACTATTTTGACGTTGACAATTAAGACAATCAAGAGAATATAAACAATAAAATTTCTTTAGCACTCTAGGCATGACCTACTACTTCTTGTAATAGCGGATGTGTGACCTCTGTTGCGCTTGAGTAAACACACAACTGTATTTAACGTTCCGTATGAAATAAGGCGAAGCAAACGTTATGTTTTCGTTATTTTGTGATGATATATTGATTTACATCTTGGTTTTCTGAAAGTTGCATATTCATTCAATAAATTAAGATATTGGTACCTCAAAGTAAAACGATTGTGTTGATTTGTTTGAATTTTTCAAAGTGTTATTCTTCTAACTATTCATATGTTCTTTGAAACGAAACACATTTTTTGGCCTTTTATACTTTGCCCCGAAGTTGGGTAAAGGCACTTCCCGAAAGTTACGACAGACTATGTTTATACTTAAACGTTTAACAGAAGAAAAAGACTTTTGTCGACCTTTAAAGTTGATTTCACTGTTAGCTGTAATGTTACTTTTTAAAATGAGCTGCTTATATCAAGAAAAATAATCTGAAATGTTGCCGCTATTAACAGAACAACATTAAGACCACCGAAGTTGGGTAACATTACCATACTAAAGACGTCAAATGGCAAACAAAACTAGAGCTGGCCTAGCATGACAAATACAGTACAACTCAGGAGAGCTAAATCTAATTAGGGATTATCTTCAGAAAACCTGTTTGATAAGTGGGGTTAATTAAACTCCTATCGACACACAGTGAAATGGAGGCAAGCAGTTCCCCTTGTTGTTGATATGAAATATTTTTAAAATATCATAAAATTATTAAGTGTAAACGCCACAAATCTACTAAAATTTACAATAAATCATTCAACTTCATGCAAGTCTTCATAGCAAGGCCTTTCATTGATCAATTTTACAAAGAAATCGAACATGTTGTATTGAAAGTGCCATGTTAAACAGACCAAATTACAGGGCCATATTAATTGTAAAATATCAACAGACTTTAACATCCTTGTTTCATGAATATCTACATAGGAAGGGTGTGATTGGCATGGTTTAACAGCATGCCAATGTTCAAGAAAATCGGCAAGGCACCTTGGAGGATTTGTCATGACTCATTGTAAGTATCAAATTTCGTAAAACAAGAAGAAATATGATCAACAGAATAACAAGTTTTGCAAAACAAACAATAGCTTCTTTAAAAGACACACCTGGATGAACTAGCAAAGAGAGACGAGCATTTACGATCCAAAGGGACATATACATGTGATAACATATACAATCTTTTATTCCGTAACTTTGAATCTAGAAAAAAGGTTTTTTCAAAGAAAGGAGGAATTAAAAAAATAAATGATTGAAGGGGTTGAAAACCATTTTTTAAAAACAAATACTTTGTTACGACGTATTCAATTTTATCTAAATCATATGTTAAATAGGAAAGTAACTATATTTAATATCTAGCTAATACAAAAGCACACATTACATACTGAGGAAGGTTGTGCTTTTTAATCCAAGCAGAAACTTCTTTTGCTGTCCATAACTTCACCTCTTCTGTCTTTGATAAGGAAACAACTTGTCTACTTGTAACATCTATAGTAGGCGCCCTTTCAACTGGTTGGCTTGATGACGTAAATGGCTAAAAAAATTATACCTTGTCAATACGTAAATATCACATGTTATAAGCCAACAAATAGCAAATGGGCTTTTTTAATATCAATTACATATATAAATCTTGAATTAAGTCACCACAATCATTATAAATATGTCATACAACAAAATATGTCAACGCTGTTTATAAACTATCAATCACCTGACCTGACTATTGATATATGTTTATTGCACACAATTAAATTCAAAGGGAGAATACTGTCAATGTACTTATTTTAGCGGTTAATTTATTTTAGCGCTTTTGTCGAGTTTATATGTCACAGCTAATTCGTTATTCAAGAGCGTGTTCTCACTTCCAAGGCTTTGTCACTAAAGGATTGCAGTTGAAATCCAAGCTTTTGAGGAAGGGTTACACACTACCCAGACTTCGGTCTGTTTTTAGGACGTTTTATGGCCGCCATCGTGATACAGGGGGATTGGCAAGTCTATTTCTGATATAATTATAGACATAATCCCCCTACGTCATAGTTTGAGTTTTACCAGTCATTAATTTGGCTTCATATTTGCCTGTATTCTAAATTTGTGTGCTTGAATGATATACATTTCGCCTTCCGTATTTCGGCAACTCCCTTTATTAATTGTAAGTAGGTCAATCAGTCAGTCCATCCAAAGACAGTCCGTCCGTCCGTCCGTCTTTATATATATATATATAAATAACAAGTAGATGCGGTCATGGAGGCCCTATCTTGATCGCAATGCTTTCATGATAAGGTTGCTAGTACTATTCCTCTTCTGTTTATGGTTTTTTCTCCTTTGCACATTCATCACCATACCTGTGACATATTCTTATTTTGACACATGCTTATTTTTAAACAGTGGAAAGGGTTTCTATATACCGGAAAGACACGGAAGCATCGCGGCGGGTGACACTTGTGTATCAGGAAACGCTTACCATATCGCGAGCACCTGGTTTCGCTTCTAGTTTTTATATAGAAGTCCGTGATGTGTCCATTTTTAGCTAATGAATGTATATTTGGTTAATTTTTCTGTGTGCGTCCAATGTTTTCCTTTTTTGCCAATGTCCATAGACCTTCGGCTTGAGAATATCGTCTTGGTTTTCGAATTTACTACATTTTTAAAGTCGTTAATGTAATCAAAGTATTTAGAATTATGTCAAATAGTTACTTCGCATGACAAATTTACCTTTAAATGACCCTTAGTTTTATAAATTTGAATTCGTGTATCAGAAGAAAGCAATTCACCGCCACCTTATTACTAAGTCTCTAGCTATTTAATAGACGTCTGTACCAATATTTCATCTTGAATAAATATGGACCAAAAATATTGACTTAAAGATTTATGGAATACTATATATGTACATGTAATACATAAGGCCTATCAGGAACAGAAATGTTGAACTTTTTGAAACCTTTGAAAACAACATAGAAGCAGTGCTAGGAACAATGGCGCCATCTACGGCATCATTTCTAAGTTTGCTCTGCAATTCTCTTATTAATCCTTCCATTCGAGACTCAAACGAATACTTTCCACCAAAATCAAAAAATAGTTTTGCTCCCAATATGAACCCTAGCCAACCATCTGGCTCGTAACCTTTCTCCATCTTTAATGGTATGACCTTCTTCTGTTTCTGAAAGGCATATTCAGCCTCTGAAACAAGATAAACCAGGCGACTTTAATTTATGTTGTCTTAAATGTAAGCCATCTATCAAATATAATAAAGAGACTGTAAAGTTAGTCTGTTTTCAACTGAGATTTCATATGAGATTAAAAGTTTTTCCAAAAAAAAAGAAATACAATTCTAACTTGCCATTCACGATTGTTAATATGCCATTCAATGCTGAGCTATCTTTATTACTTCTATTATTCTATTTACTCGTTTCCCGTTCCTGTCGCCGCTTCTCTTCCTGTCCTATCCTTTGGTTTTTCTCCTTTGGTCTTTCGTAACAATATCAGTGAAATATTCTGGACGTAACGTTAAACCCTAATAAATTAAACAAACAAACAAACAAACAAACCTGCTCTACAGTTGTATCTGTCCTTCTACTTGTTGAAGTTTGTATTAATGGGAGATTACATACTCACCTACGCGCACATTTTAAAATTGGCAAGATTATTTAGTATAATTGTTGGGGTATGGATTTTGTACATCATTATTATCGTGATTTTTGTTACCGTTTTCCCTGCGTAAATTTAGCTTTGACTTGTCTTGTCTATTCTATAAGTATTTTCTCTATAGCGTCCATTCATGACGGCTACTTCCAAGCAAGAGCTGGGGTTCGCGACATGAGTGTCTCACACGGAGGTTTGGCTCTTTCCTCTTATAAAAATCATATCTATCGGAGGCATGTTTCAGACTGCATTTTTGTATACTATACAGTTATCACAGTCCTTATATTTGTTGGAGAAGCAAATTAAAACTACTCAAGGGAGGTAATTTGCCTAAGGTTGTTGATGGAGTTTGTATTAAAGGGAGAAAAATCACCTGTTTTAGAGTTGTCACTGTCCTTGTACTTGTTGGAGTAAGTATTAAGGGAAGTAATTAACCTGCTCCATAGCAGTTGTCACTGTCCTCCTATTTGTTGAAGTTTGTATTAAAGGGAGGTAACTTACCTGATCTACAGTTGTCACTGGCCTTGTACTTGTTGGAGTTTGATTTAAAGGGAGGTAACTCACCTGATCTACAGTTGTCACTGTCCTTGTACTTGTTGGAGTAGCAAATTAAAACCACATCAGCACTCTCAACAGCTGCTGCCATAGCATCCACAGTTGACCCTCCCATATCATCAATGTCCATCCACACACGAAACTTATGTTCACGTAGAGAATCACGGATATATTTGACAAGCTCTTGATTAGACCATTGATAACTTAGCATCACATGACCTTTGTTATTTGTTTTTCCCTTTTTCGGGGACTTCTTTTTTAATTCTAAAAATTTAATGCCTGTAGATACATAAAAAAACCTTAATTATCATTTTACACAACCTCAAAGATATTAATCGTCTAGATTAAGTAATTTCGTTTTTTTTAAGATTCCCAAAGCTGTAAAATATACTAAGAGTAGAACCAGTAGTGTTAATCAGTTTTGATCCAACATACGTTTTTTCTGTTATTTTTTTGTTTTTGTTGGTGAAACAATTGCATTTGCAAAAATTGTCAATTGCAGAAATCTTTGTACGTGCGGTAACTTGACCTTTCTCTCACCAATTTTCTTGTATTTAGCCGATTGTGCTAATTTTTCTCGCATTGTCCAGAGGGCACCATTGCAAATCTTTTGGATTCCTTTGTCTGGTGAGTCACGCAGTCTGATAAAAGTATCAATAGGTTTAATTTTATCATCTGCAATCATTTCTGCTTGATTCACTTCATCAAAAGACAAAGTCCAAAGTGCACCAACAGCCTCTGTTAAAATATGATGTAGCATATGATTCAAAAATGAAAATTATAATACGTATTTATAGCAATCCGTCAGTTTTTTTATATTCTTAGTTTATAGATCAACGAACCAAAAATTTCATTGGGTTCAAATTGATTGACATTTATTGTTGCTGCTGCTAAAATGTGTACATATACTATTTGTAAATTGAAAGTAGAGTATTTAAAAGTGTTAGCGTAAAGAAATATGTACTATTGTTTTGATCATTGCTGCCCAAGTATTTGTTCCATACATATTGCAATGGCATGTACATGGTTGTTCGTTCTCTTTGTTCCAGATATTAGTTTTACCTGTATTATCAAGTGTAGCTGTTTGTCAATGTTTCTATTTTATGCTATACACACATTGTAGACTAAGAATGTAAATTTCATGTAGCACAGTTGTTAGGTTATAGTGCTATAATAATCTCAAACTGGCTCTGATTACATAACACAATTTTTTTCCAATTCAATGTTTTACACAAAAGTATGTGTAACAATGATTTATTAATTATGTATTTATACACACAATGGGAAAAATGTATAAAATAAGCAACATTCGTACAATGTTTTGTGAGACAGTTTGTTCATTCCTAGATATCTAGTCAAATTTAATTAAAAGTTAAACCTATCAAAAATATCTATCCTCATTATGCGTGAAAATGAAATTTACTTCATATTTAACCATAGTAATACAGCTCAGAAGTAAAATGGTTAGTGGTTGGGTTGACAAAGACATCAGATATGTTTAATATAAGTAAGAAACTGTTAAAATCAATCATATATTTGAATTTTCTTCTCCTACTATCCTAAATTTCATTAAGAAACCGTAAAATTAAATATTATAAATCTTGAAAACATTTCAAAATTGAACGTGACTTTGACATTTCTGATACAAACATACAGACACAAGCAAGCAGAATCGATTGTTAGAGTTAAGGTCACATGGAACATGTTTTATGGCATCATTAAGGTTAACTGTTACTTAAGAATTAAAAATTGTAAGACTTATATGAATTTTTCTTTTTTTCATTACACGTTTAGATCTTTTCCCTTCATATTTAATACACCTGTCCATTTTGTTAGGCATTTGTAGAGATTGAATATAAATAAACAAAATTGAACATTGAAACATGTCCCCAAATACGTATAATATTAATAAGGAAAAGAACCAATATTAAAGAAATTGAATGCAAAATTCTGCGGGACAGTCTTAATCTGGTTTATATTTCCTACTTTTAATGTAGTTTTTAATTTAAAAGAAAATTGCTGTAAACTACATTGAATACATAATACACTGCAAAGAATAACGCATGTATAGGACCTTTGCATGAATAATATATTATAAAATACTGTACAATGGTCTTGTCCTTGTGAGCTTTCCTTCTATTTTCTTCATATCCATGTCTGCGCGGACCTACAAATTTTCAATAAACATTCAAAGTTGCCAAATCTCTTCCAAATCTTAATGTATGTCGTCTTGCTGAACGGGAGGTAACTCCGATATAGAACTTTAGTCTCAAGTTTTGTATGTTACGCCTCTAGAACGTTGGTTGGAAGATAGCGGCCATACTGCAACCCCTAAAATAAAGCTATTGACCCACTATCGTCTCATAGAGCCTAACCATGTGACCTTCTAAAACCAACAAAATCCCAGAATTTCGTAAAATATACGTGTGTAGTGTAGATTTTTGGCTTGCACCAATTTCTGTTCGTGTATATCTTTTATGGCAAAATACAAACCTATTTGTTCTGAGACATCCTCGCTCTCAGAAAGTTCCACTAAAGGGGGAATAATGCCTTGTTCCACGACCCCACGCTTATTTGTATCATTGCGGGCAATACGTTTCACGACTGAAAAAAGAAAGATGATTGATATGGAAATAATCAGTTACGAAGACATTTGACAGTTACAAAATCTCATTGTTACAGGGGAAATGGCTGTTATACACCGGAATGACACGAAAGCACCGCGACGGTTGACATATGTGTAGCAGGAAACGCTTACCATTTATCAAGCATCTTGGTTCGCTTCTTGTTTTTAATAGAAGTTCTTGATGTTTCCTCGCATAAACATAATCAGGTTATTGGAGCTAGTAATACAACAATGCAACCTGAATCAGGCCTCTGATAAACAGCATTAAATGATGGTATAACTGCATTATATGATAACAAAACATCATTATTTGATAGTAAAAACATAATTACACGAAGGTATGAAATGCGCTCAGGTGACCAGGACTAAAACAGCTTTTCGCTGTAGGAACTCCTGCAGACTTCAATGTAGGCCTACCAGTATCCGATCATGTACCGAGGTAAATTTAGTCACACAAGACGGCGGATAAATCTTTAGTTAAGACCCTAACACCGTTTATAGTTTTGGTGGTTGAGAGGATGGAAACGGCGACGGGAAATTGGTAAATGAAAATATGGTGATCCCTAGATTCTGATTGAAACACATGAGCTCGTTTTTAATTAGAGTTATTATATATTTGAATCTATTATCAGATCTCATTATACAGTACCGTATATATCAATATCTGATGCTGCATTCAATTATTTTACTTCTAATAGAAACGAGCTCCTGTGTTTAAAACACGGGAGCGCTCAGTATTGAAATCCAGTAGGCCACCAGTTCCGAATCTTTTACCTTCCGGTTTCGTTTCGGTTACGTATTTAAATATTAATACTGATTGTAATTTGATTTTAAAAATTGATAAGTTACCGGTGGTTTATCTTTACAATGCAGTCACATATTTGTATGCCTACATGACATACTATCGTGACAATCAATATTTTGGTTTTCCAGTATGCTTGTTTATGAACACGTCAATATTGTACTTAAAGATTTACCTTCAGAGATATGTTTTGCATATCAAAAGTAATTACTGCTTATCACTAAATTGAAAAGTTAAATTGAAACATATGATTGATGTTTAAAACTGCGTTTCCTTTGTATTTTGAAATTTGAATTAATTTTTTTTCGATAATTTCATAGAGAATTTATTTTTACAACAAAATAAAAAATCGGCAAAATAATAAGTTCAGTCGTTCAAACAGAATCTGAAGATAACCTTATTTTCATTTATCTATTTCCCGTCTCCGTTCAAATCCTCTCCACCAACGCAACAACTAAATTAGGTATTAGGGTATTACCTAGAGATTAATAATGGGTGACCCGCCGTCTTGGGTGACTAAACTTACCTCGGTTCATGAGCGGATACTGGTAAGCCAACACTGACGTCTGCAGGATTTTCTACCGCCAAATTTGTTTTCCGGTCATGGTCAATTGAGTGTTTATATACTATTAAATGACTATGTATTACTATCATATAATGATGTTCTACTATCATATAATAATGTTTTTCTATCATATGAATGCCTATCATATAATGTATTGAAGCTATTTCTAAACTATAACGCTGTCCACCTCAACTTCCTCTGCATACTAATGAGAGATAATAGCCGATCAGGGGCCGGGTCTTCGTAAATTCTTTAATATTTCGCTAAACTTGAAACCTGGTATCTAACTTATCAAAAGTATTAATTTTATGACAAAAAATCGAATTGTAGCGCTATTATAATAATTCGTTTTATCGAAGTAATGGCTTTCATAGTACCGGAGTGTGTATGAAACATTAAGCATAAAACCATTACATAATTATACGATATGCAACACGTTACATATAACCTAGAGCTGTTTTGATTGGCTGCATGGCACACACCATTCTGTTCTGATTGGCTCTGATTCGATTATTACGTCACGTAGCAATGATATGGCGTAATAATTCATTGTTACGGGAAGGCATTTCAGTGCTAATTTTCACACATTTTAAAGCATTTTTATGATAAAATCAAAAA
>JAUMGZ010162637.1:0-16059 GCA_032359645.1 Pododesmus macrochisma
TCCGACCAATCAAATACAGTGTTTTAAACAACCATGGCCACAATTTACATGGGCACGTGCATGTCCCGTCGATTGATTAATAGGATTAATGGGATTAACACAAGATTGCTTTAGGCGATCAATCGATCTGTTGACAAACTGCATTGAATAAAGTATCAAATACAGGTAATCCAGGTGAAAATTTCATGCGTCCCATCAGATCCGGGTACAGCATATTGGCGCGTCAAATCAAATTCTCACGCGTGAAATACCATTACCAAGCGTTAACGACAGCCCTGTTTATATATAAGTAGATATGTGTAGACACCCTAGTTCAAGTACTAGAGCTCCAATTAGGTGTGTGGCTTAAGTCGTCAAATGACAATCCTTTTTTAATGACGTTTCAATTATTTGCAATATTTGTGTTGCTTTCAAAATTTTCAAAAAGTATCATTGAGGGTAAACTGGAAACTAAATTTACGAAAGTAGTGAACTGTTAAAATTATAATATAAACAACTTAAATGAGTCATGTCATATGCATGGAGACCCTTAATTCAAAAGTCTTACTATGGATCATGCAAACAAGGTTTCATTATCAAAAATTCTTCTCTAATGCAATACAGAAGAACAACTGACCGTTAATTATCATTGTTTTAAAATCATGTCATGAATTTCAAAATACTATTTTAGTTTATGTCTCATACTTATGTCTTAAATTGAGACACTTTTAACACTTAGGAACTAATTCCTTAAATTTCTATCTGAACACAAGTTGTTAAAAATTTAATTGAAATATTATATATATATGAGGAATCAGCTTTTATGTTGTCTCAAAAATTGTATTATCAACTCTATATTTAAGAACTGTGTTTACTGCCGCCACTGATAAAACAGTTGCATTATGGGATGTTGAAGTTGGGGTTCGCATAAAAAAGATGAAAGGACATCAGTCATTTGTGAATTCATGTAATGTTGTCAGACGAGGACCCCAGCTTGTATGCAGTGGAAGTGATGATGGGACAATAAAGGTAAGACTTATCAGCATAACTCCTTATTAAAAATACGTTGAATACCACACCTTGACTGTGTATCACAATCAATAGAATATATCAGGATTTCATAAGTTATCAAAGTCATTTTCGAACTAAAGAATGTTGCATTAAGAGTTACCGGTAGTTATTTTGTTTACAAATTTTTATGTGCAGACTTAAGCTTTTATACTGTGTTAATGAATTTTAGGCATTAACAATGCTATGTAATATTGTTTCCTCTTGGCTTTCCTTTCAATTTCTCTCTTAAAGCAAAAATTAATTAAAAAATGATGTACTATTCATATGCTTCAAGTGAGGTATAGGTTAGGTTTGACAATATAATAATACAAAATATAATCATGTATAGTTGACACTTGCCAGAAATGGCCTTTGAGTGCCTTTCATTGAATTTGATTGGAAATTAAAGTAACTGTCAAATAATAAATATTTACTTTATATTCGAGATCGACTGATGTTCCATATAAAATAACTACCTCCAAGTATCTTTTGTTAACATATCAGTTTTCTCTTTAAACAAAATTCATAATTGACCTTTTAATTTTCAGTAACCTGATTTTTTTCTGAAAAATGTTAGTCATAAGATTAAATTTGTCTTGCTCTTGATGTCTTAAAATAGTTTTGATTGAACACAATATAAACCATATATTTTTATGTCTTTTTGAAGTTATGGGATACTAGAAAGAAGGGTTGTCTCCAGACCTTCCAGAATACATACCAGGTCACTGCGGTATCATTCAATGATACAGCTGAACAAATCATCTCAGGTGGCATCGACAACGACATTAAGGTATGCAATTTCTAAGCAATGAATGTTTAAGCAAATGTCATTATGGTCCTATAATACACATAACTATTGCTGACAAACTGAATAATGCCTGCTTGGCTTTTATTTATTTACTTGTATTTACAGTTTAATGAATATATTTATTAAAAGTTTGCTTCTATGACAGAAATAAAAGATTCACGATTGGATATAAAACGTATTTGATGGAAGAGCCAAATGTTGAAATTCCCTAGGTCTTGACAGTATGACATCATTATTGTGGTACATGACCTAATGTTATTATAGCATTATGAATACATTATGTCACAATATTCTTCATATAGACAGACAACATTGGTACTGTAAATATATAACATTATGACCTTTGAAATAAGGGATTATTACACACAACATATTTTATAAGATAATGAAATTTATGAGAAAGTAAGATTTCATCATAACAAATATTTTTTATTTAAAATCAAAGTAAACTGTATTTCTAGGTGTGGGATTTACGTAAGAATGATGTGCTGTACAGACTGAGAGGCCATGCAGATACAGTAACAGGTCTAGAGTTGAGTCCAGATGGTTCTTATTTACTGTCAAACTCAATGGACAATACAGGTATATTGTGTGCAGTCTGTGCCATTAGGCATTGTCTGATGCTTATGACCAGTGAAACTTTATTCAGACTAGTGACATATTCTTTAATTCCACTATGTATCATAGGATAAAATATCTAGTTTTGCCTGTTCGAACTAGTGTTTATAAAAGTTAAAGGTGCAGACTGTGCGTACACTTGTTCTATTTTCATTGTTTATATGTACAAACCATTCATGGACCTGTAAAATACATTAGAAGGGAATAGATGTTAGCTGGTAAAAATGAGAACTGAGGTGTCATATTGAACACAAGTTCTTATGTATATTGGTTTCAGTTCTACAACATGTTTAAGAATGTATGCACAATTATTTGATGATTAATGGTACAATTTCAGAAGTGCATATTTGAAAGCATTTTGTTTTGATGATTTTACTGACAAATATACAAATTGTGTGCATTATTGCAACATCCACTCAATTTTGAGTTTTGTTTTAATCTTAATTTTACAGTTAGAGTGTGGGACATACGTCCGTTTGCTCCACAGGAACGTTGTGTGAAAATATTCCAAGGGCATCAGCATACATTTGAAAAGGTATTTTAGTGATATTTCACCATTGTGTTCATAAATGTCTACAATATTGAATATGAAACAAACTAGTTATTAAGATTTTGATTTTCCTATTCAGCAATGGAAAGAAGAATTTGAAGGGTAAAATTTCATTTATTGTTTGAGCAATATATTCTGTGTATTTCATATTTCTCATATACATGATATATTTTGTGTAATATATAGGAAGATAAAAATGAAGAAAAAAATCTAATGCACATTTGTTTTACTATTAATGTGAAAAATATATAGGAAAAGGCACAGGTCTGCATTCATATTATATTCTTGCTCTTAATGTACCATAAATGTGGTAAAGCAATTTTCAAACATTTTGAAAAGAAGAGTCAGACTGGTACATGTTAATCTGCTTAATAGTATAGTGTTATAGGAAAAAGTCAATACAATTCTTTAACTTTTGATTAGATTCTTTCTCAATAATTAGTATGTTAAACTATATTACAGAATCTTTTAAGATGTGCTTGGTCACCAGATGGCAGTAAGATCTCAGCAGGATCAGGGGACCGTTTTGTATATATTTGGGATACCACAACAAGGAGAATATTGTACAAGCTTCCAGGTCATGCAGGTTCTGTCAATGAAGTTGACTTTCACCCGAATGAATCAATAAGTAAGTATTTGGTTCACTTTCCTTGTTGCTAGGCAACTAATTTTCATGTTATGAATACACTGTAAAGTTTCAATTATTTTTTCTCACTTTTATGATATATACTCTATATTCATTGTACATATATATTTTAAATTATAATCCATATTGTAATAAAGTCATCAATGCTATTCATTCATGTATAAACGAAATATGGTTGTCAGTTTCTTGGATTTAAAACAAGTCAAATAAAGCATATGGAACATAGTAGTAGATTCTTATTTGCAAAGATTAAATGGATTCAAGTTTGGCAAGTAGATTTTAAAAACTTTGAATGATGTACATGTAGAATTATTGATTTTCAATTTTAATCTCAATGAAATCAAGTTATATCAGATTTTATTCAGTTAATGTATTATGTGAATCTGTCATGTTGGTGGGGTGCACAAGTTTCCACTCAATATCTTGAGAAATTATTAACTTTAAACTTTGTAACCAGATTAATAACCATGAAAGCTCAACCAACTTTGATATCCACACTTATAAATAGATTTATGGCCCCTTGGTTTCTTAATAATTTCCGCTGAATATTTCCTCAAGTAATCATTTATTAATTAACTTTCAACTTTACAACAAGGTTATATACTCTAATTTTAAAAGCTAAGAAAAGTTTGATATCCACTATTATTCGACCATAATATATTGAGTAATTATTCCTAGGTTTCATTAAAACATCATGTTCACTCAATATCTCAAATATTTAATAACCAATTTATTTAAAGACTTTATAACAAGGTTAATTCCCATAAACTTTCTGATAAATGTGATATCAACTTTTATCTGACCGTAGTAAATTGAGTTGTGCCCCTAGAGATTTGATTCTGGAAAGACATCTTTTGTTCCAGTAAAATGTTGTTTCTATCTTGAGGAATTATTAACCGATTAACTCCAAATTTTATAACAATTTAAATCATTGTTATGAGTTCTATAACAGGTTTGATATCCATTATTATCACACTATTGGCTTTTGGATCAATCCACAACATAAGATGTAAAAATTAGATAATATTCTCGCTTTCTGCTAAGCTATCATCATTTCTAGGTAGGACTGTTTGGCTCGGTGTTAGAATAGTGTTACCTGATTGAAAAATCATGTCAATTTGTCTGGGGTATAATATTTCAGTGAGACAACACTAAAAAGCCACCATTAATGCACATTGTCGCAAGCAGACACTGTCTTAATATGACCTAAACATGAATTGATCAGATGTTAAACCCCAATAAAGAAAACAAACAAAACTATTATTCAACTGTGATTCATAAATAAATGTTTTGTTCTTTTCACATATTTTTACTTTCATAATCACTGTTTCTAAAGTGTTACTTTCATTTTTAAGACATGTTCATTTTCTTTTATTAATTTATTTTTCAGTTTTATCCTGTTCTAGTGATAAGAAGATATTTCTTGGTGAAATAGAATAACAAAAGGATTATAGACATAATGGAATTCTCTACATTATGAAGGCAGCTTCTGACATTTTATTGAAATGTGCTTGAGCTGGCCGGGACCAGTAGTGGCAGTACATTCAATTGCAAATGAGAAGGATGCAAAGTTTTCCTTTGAAACAGATCATGGACATATGAAAATATCAATAAATATGCGTTGACATCTTTACGTAACTTTTTATGACAATGCTTATTGATGGATTGATGGCAATATGTACAAAATGGACCACAAAATCAAGAGAAAGAAAAGCTTCTTTCAAAGAGACTAATCATTGATATCCTGTCATTGTAGCATTTTGTTCATGTTATGACAGTCATTGTAAATACATAAATCATATTTTGCAATAAAGTATGAAAAAATTGTTGATTATAATTTGTTACTTTCATATTATGAACTCTTTATGTTGCTTCCTTTTGTTTGTCTGATTGTGAGGACACTGGGTTCTTGGGTAGTTATTCATCTTATGTGTTCATTTTGTCTTTGGTAGGATTTTGCTATTTTTTTAGCCTTCTATTCTAAATCATACTAGCCATACAATGGTGCATATCTTGTGTTAACTTCATAATTATCTACTAACATTGGTAGATATGTAGTCGTGGGAGAGGTCATAGTTTAGAGGGGCTAAGTCTTCAACTGGCAATCATTTTATAGTGAAATAGGTCCATGCCTAGCCCCTGTGCAGCAAACTAAGGACAAGGGCAAAAAATAAAATACTTGTATCTCAGGCTCTCCCTTATCTAGTTTACAGCCCCTTATCACATATTTCTATTGACAGGCCTTTCTTTGGGGTTGTTATTTTGGTTAAATATACATACATATTGTGAAAAAGTATTTACATAGTACCTACACTAGGTATAAATTCCTTATATATGTATTATTTCAATAGCAAATCAAGCTATTAATATACAACTGATGCCATAGTTGCTCTAAAATATATCACATTTCATCGATAAGTCTTCAAAAGCTGTCAGTAAAGCCTCCCTCCCTCATCTTAATTAGCAAGGTGTGACCTGAGAAACAAAGAATCTATTTTCTATTTAAAAAATACACTCTTTATGTCTTGTACCTTGTATATGTACTGTATACTGGTATATGCAATAAAGTTTCAAACAAAACAAGATGAGAGGAATTAAAAAGAACAAATTTATTCAAAATCTATCGGAGTATATATATAGAACACAAAAACTTTAAAAGAACAAATCTGTTAAAAGCTATCCGAGTATATGATACCGGTACATAAATTGTACAAAAGAAGACACAAACTTTTATAGAGACTGACTATGGGTACATATATATCACAGAAGAGGGGTCATTTATAAACATCTACAAAATATACATTGTTTAAAAAGCACTTGATATATCATCATATTTGTACATGCATAATATCAGTAAAACTTCTTAGTTCTATAAAACAGCTGAACAAGTATTCACAAATGCACCATATAATCTTTACATGTACAACAACAATTAAAACAAGCGTTTCATGATTGAGTATATTATCTATTTCAAATACAAATATAACTTCATCCAAAGAACAGCATCTGTATTTTAACTGACTAGTGACGTTAATCGCACATTGTAACTGTATTCTATCTGTAAATATATAAATATACTGCTTTGTTGATAGCATAATATCCTGTTCATGATTTATCTACTGTATACTTTGTACATTTTTCTTGATAATAAATGAATATAGGTGTATATGAAATATGATACATAAATTTACTGATTTCACAACCTTTAATAAAGATTTAATTTTATTCAAAATTCTTTTTTTTAAACTTTAAAACAAATTAACAATATCTATGTAAAAATCAATTAAACTGAAACAATTCTTCAACAGAGATAAAATATTCATCCATCAACACAAAAATGGAAACACAACAACGAAAATTGCATGTTATATACCAAAATAATTTGAACAATAGCAACACAAGTATTAATACCCTCTTGTGTTAGCAAATAAGTAAACGAAGTAAGCAATTTATCAAAACAAATAACAGGAGAATCTCTAATGGAACTTTGCGTCTTTCTTCAAATTTTGAAATATCTTATATATAAAGAATTATACAAAAAATGCATGTGGTATAAAAAGAAAGTCTTTTTTCAAAAGAAAGTTTTTCCTCACAATGTGTTCATCTTCTTACAAATATCATTAGGTTAAGAATCCCAAAATTGTGTGCTCAACTCGACATAATTCTTGAAATCTGTAACACTGTAGGAATCAACAATATATAATTCTGCTGATCTCAGAATTACTACTTTCAGATTTTATAAGACTACATTGAATTAGCCTACACCTTTACAAATGTCATATTTTCTATCTACATGTACTAAAGAACAAAGGGCTAACAACATCAATTTAATTTTTAAAGTATAAACTATAATGTGTACATGTACCCACAGTGTACAAGCATACATATACCACTGCAAAGAGCTTCATGTAGTAGTGTTGAGCTCACGCTGCTGTATACATAGATACAACAAAGGCTTCAGAATTTAACAAACCGTTAGAAAAACAGAATAAGCTGACAGTTGAGTAGTGTAAAAATAAGTGTTTCTTTTGACATGCTCAAGCAACTATGTACATGTACATCTTTTGTTATACAATTAAATATACCAGCATAATGTACAATATGGACATATTCTTCAATTTTGAATGATATGTTTATGCAATGTTGGACAAAGATAATAATTTGTTTAAAACAAGAGAGTTTTCAAATCACACTTACAAACCTCACATTGCTCATTGTCACAATTACATGTACAAACATCACATTGCTCATGTGTCACACTTACAAACACCACATTGATCATTGTCACACTTACAGACACCATATTACTCCTCATTGCACTTACAAATGTCATATTACTCATTACCACACGTATAAACACCACATTACTCCTTATCACACTTACAAACACTGTGTTACTCCCTATCACCCTTACAAACACCACATTACTATTTATTACACTTATTAACACCAAATTCCTGCTTATTACATTTAGAAACTACATTTTACTCCTCACAATAACAAACATACTTAAGATTGACATAAGACAGTACAGAGAAAGTCTAGATCTACTTAAGATGCACTATGAAAATCTACCCACCACCTCAGCATTTATAAAGATAGTTTGCCAATATATAATGTTTGCATTTTTGTATACTTAATAACTGAACAAAACACATGATTAAACTGATTTTTTTTTTTTAAATGCTTGTTGCTTAACGACTTAAGTATTTTATGTTTCATTTTTAGCAAAGTTAAAATTCTTGGCATCATTTGATCCCCAAAATGTTTACAATGTTAAATTAAGACCACTTAAAAACAAAATGTTAGCCCAAAACTTTGAAGAAAAAATGTGATACAATTTTGATATTCTTGGAATATTTTTTAAAGAAATCCAATCTGTGAATTTTGTTAAAGAGTTAATATTAATTCTCTAAACATTTTGTTGTTGTTTATAATAGGAAATATGCAAATCAAAATAACTTAGCATCATTTTTGAAATTTGTCATGTCTGTTGGTCCTAATTTACATGATGAAGTTTAGTACTAATTATATAAGAGTAAAGCAACAATGACATAATATTATGGAAATTTTTGGTCAAAAAATTTGGAGTAGTATAAATGTAACAAAACATTGGTTTTTTTCTTGGTTAGAAGATTTAACAGGTCTCATTTAATTTGTAATACTTAATAGTTTGTTAAATGTATAACCTATATGCTCAACATGTTATGTTATGGTTTCCAAACAGATTTTGTACTTGACGACACACTTTCTACTGTACATGGACGTGTGCGTTGACTTGCCGGTCTGTAACCACGTCTTGAAGGAGGTCTACCATCAACAGAGTAGGGCTCCATCTCCTCATTTTGCGTATATAATTTATAGTCTGTGGATGAAAATACAAAAGGCTTTGGACGCTTCTTCTTTTCGCCCCAAGGAGCTTCAAACGTAGGCTCCTCTAACTGAGGTCCAAATAAGGTTTCATCAACAAATGTTGGAGTATGCTTACGTAGCCTATATTTATTTTTCATCAAGTCAACTGATGTGAGAGCTGGTTTATGATAGATTTTTGGCTGACTTTCACTTGTACTTGAAGGAGACCATAACAGTGGCCGATTTCTTTTAGCCTCCGGAACTTTTTGTGCCCACTGAGCATTGTTTTGTTGAATATAGTGAGAGTTCATGGAGTGTGTGTGTGACGGAACATTTTGTGTAGAGCCAAACAATAGTTCATCCGCATCTGATGAATCTGACACTTTCTTATAACCACTGTTTGGTCGCACTAAGCTTTGCCGTGACCTTGACCTAGCAGAAGGAGGTCTTGATCCAGTTATTACAAATGTGTCTGTCATGATTGTTCTGAAAAGATAAATTATTATGAAACAGACAAGTTTAGATTTAATCATTTCAATGGTTAGTTAAATTGTGATCAGATTTCTAGACACAGGCCTATAGTTAATTCTTTTCCAAATTAAAAATGTTCAAGATAAGGAAGAATTGGTGAGTATACTACATGTACTTATAAACATGCACATAATTGTATACATCTCATTATTTTAATAAGTTTTCTTTTAGTTTGAGGGGCCTTAGGCTATTTTGAAAAATATAATGAAGACCATGACATCTTAATTTCTTAGGCACAGTAACTGTTATAATATATACATTATTATTAAGTCATAATTCGAGTCTTATAACAATATATTGAGAATTACATTAACTTAGTAGAAACTTTCCTAAACACTTTATTCTGGTAAATCGACATTTACTATTTTAAATGGAAGAAGTTCTAAAAATATATTTAAACTGAAATCCCTTGGGTTGGGGATGGCTACTCTGAAAGGGTATCTATTTTACGAGAAAAAAAACTTAATCCCTAACCCTAAGATTTACCTTGTTTTATTGTGGTATATTAATATTCCATTAAACAAAGTTCACTTCTTTCTTTTAACATATTTGGTAAAACCGCCTACCAAGTCTGTATATATATACTGTATACATGTTAGTTGTATAACATATTTATTGTTCTAACGCATTACATTTAGTCTAAGTTATATTCTGTAAAACTCTAAATTTGTAATGCTGTTGATATTTTTTGCTTTAATATAAATCATAATTTTATACATGATGCTCGAATTTGGAAATAAAATACAATAATTATTCTGCCACTGACTTTCATCAAAACTTTATTTTTTTAATGATAGGGGTCTTAAAAGTTTAAATGTTGTGATATATATAAATGTATATATATATATATGTATCCTGGTATTACTAATGTCTGACAATAGCTAATATATATATAGTTTAAAATAATTCAAATAAAAAAAAAAACTGCAGAAAATTAATGGGAAACAATTGAAATAATTCATGCGCTTATTTGCATAATAAAATACATTATGCTCTCACTTTATTGGAGAGATGCAAAAGTGAAGACGTTATATTGGTAATTACTAATTTGACATGGTAGAAAAGACATTTATGATTATCAACGTTTTTGTATATATTTTGTGTTAGACTCAAAAATGTTGTAAACAATACACAACCTAGGCCTAGGGCCTTAATTATTTATCTTTTTACAACATATTTTCTCATCCTCTCTATATATATCACAAGTTCACAACACAGTTTTCAGAAAATGTTAATTGGTTTAATTAATTCTAATCTAATTGTAGATAAAATACTACATAATGTATTTTATGCAATCCCAACCCTATTTATTAACATACACACATATCATGTACACCCACTTCTTTACCCACTTTCATTTAATACATATTATTTTAAATAAATAATCAACAATCTATACATTCCCTGAGTGATGTGATGGTAACATCTTGTAATTTTTGATAGCTTTTAGCTATTGATATATCCATTTTGTAATTTCTTTAGTCTGCTGTTTGTTTGAATTCTATTGATGCCCTCAATGGGGTCCTTGATTGGTAAATATTAATAACAGTATCGTTTACCTTAATACATTATCCTACTTCAACAATGTTAGATGTTAACAACGGCCAGATACTTTTGACAAGCGCCAGCATCAACGGTTGGCATATAAACAATGCTGCCTCCTATATATGTTATTGGAGTAACATTTATCCCTGAAATGTCTCAGGTTCCAATTTTAAGTTAATCCAACATGCGTGTGAGATTTGCTACGTTTAAGCAAAACAAATTGTTAACAGGTTAACTTTTCCACATATATTGGCATGGTTACATTGATCAGGGAATAATGAATTTGGCTTACAAACAAATTCTATGGCACAATCAGGTTATTGACTGCATCATAGTGCCTGTGAATGAGTAGATCGATATTGCGTGACTGTGGACACATGTTTATTGGCGGTGACTCTACATATTGCGTGGACATATAAATGTTCTGTTCAGCTTAATGTAAGCCATTCAATATTCCAAAATAAATATACTTTACCTGTTTTAAAGTTAAATTCACGATTGTGTTCTACATTGATACAAGTTGGTGCAAAACCCTTGGTACTTTGCCGAGAATCTTTGTCAAACAAACGCTTGTGTTGTGTAAATTTAAAATCGAATATACTGAATCCGGAAAATTCTGTGGATCAACCGTTACGGTGTTAATTCAACATTGATTGTTTTACAGCCAAAGACTCAGCAATAAGTGTGATGCGTAGATGGTGGTTTACATTTAGAATTGAGATATGAAAAAGATATCGAAAATATATAATTCCTGGCGGACGGCCGTCTAGATCTGGCGTCCAAATAATTCTTCTCACTTTAAATGTCACAGTTTGATATTGCTTTTCAATGATTTTGTGTAACCAAACTTCAGCATGTATACATACAAAATCTATATTTTTAAAGATAGCTTTGGTTAAAAAGTCAATTTTTGTTAACGTACTCCTCCCGGATTTTAATTGTAACTTTAATTCGCTAATAGCGCGATTTGATCAAACTGTTTTGGTCAATCAATGAAATAATTTTAGGCGCCATCTAGTTATACAAACTTCATGTACGGAATCATATATAATGTCAATGAAATAAGCAACACGAAATTTAGCTGCGGGAATCGTAGCTCATTATGGCCTTAATTGCCTTTTATCTTCATCAACTTATCAAATGTTATGAAAAAACTTATTTGAACTAAAATTGTGAATCACATTACAGATTTTGTGATTACATAGAGGATTCATAAAACGCCAAACACGGATTTATAATAACGTTACCACTTAATTTGTCACTCAACTCTTCGAAGTCATAGATAAGTACACGTACGTAGTCTGAGTTTCTCCTGACTTTCTGCCAGCCTGTTTATATCAAAAAGGTAACTCGGACTAATGGGACGAATGGACATAACGATTGGACAAAGACTACATAATATTTACGCCGACCTTCAGAAAAGCTTGATACTGTCAGGCACAATATGCTGATAAAGAAAGGACATGAAATAAGAGACCAGCTATTCGGATAAAAGAACTCCTTATCGGTATGCAAGAGAATACAAATAATTGTATCCGGCGATTGGGAAAAGCACCGATTGGTCAGAATTAAGTCATTATTTTTTTTTTTATATCTATCATATCTCATAGATGTACGAATTAAGCCGCGCCGTATTGACACCTAACTTGCACTCGGGAAGAGGCCAAGTTATTATAAACAAATGTCGACAGTTAAACTATATAGTTTAATACGTTGCAGTTGAAATACTAAGACCACACATTAAGAAATGAGTGTGTATCTACAGTTTGGATAATAATTCGTAAAAAGGCTTATTGAACATCAACAAGTTACAAACCTTGTCAAAAGTATTTAAAATAAAAATCATTCTGTAAGAATGTTACACTACGTTTCACTATGATTAGTCCGAGTTTCCTCCGACTTTCTAAAATCTAATATAACCGCTTTTATAATATGGCTTGTGGGGGAATGTTTTCTCCCGCCCAAGCCATATATAAAGCGGACAGCGTGTCAGAGGAAAATCGGATAACAATGATATGAATGATTAACGAACGTTTACTGAAAGCAGAGACTTCTTATATCTCTTCATCTCTGCTGAAAGGAAGTGGTTCGTATACGTTGGCTAGCGAAGATGAATTAAATGTAGCCACAACAATAACGAGAAACATTGAGCCATATCTATGTTATCAAGATTTTTAAAAGGAACAAGTTTTTTTTCCGTAGAAATAGGCATTTTTTTCTTCTCTGAACGACGCCGAAATATATAGACATGTACATGACTCTCAAATGTCTCTTGACACGATAAATGTATAGGCGAAATTCCTTTTTGGAAATTTTTGCACGTAGAATTTGAAACTGTATAATAAATATATATGTGTGTGTGTGTGTGTGTGTGTGTGGTCTATATATAGTCTGATATACGTTCGTACTCCTCCAAGATATAGTTATGCTAAATATAAAAAAAAAACAAAACAAAAAAACAAAAAAAAAAACTATAAAGACCTATAAAAGCCCGCTTTAACAAGCCAAGTTTCGTTACACCATGTTTTACTTGAACTTAATAAATGAAGATAATAAAACGAGATAATTAGAATAATTAGTAATGAGATGAAATACACCCTGACACTGTACGTCTTTACACATAGTGCATGAATCCTTAGTGCGCTGAAACATCAAAGGGTATAATTTGATTCTGTTCTTTTTCTGTACTTTCTACTATTTCGATGAAAACATGAGTAGATTTCCTATATGCAAAGTTTTTATATTTTTCAATCACATATATAGATCTACTCATGAATTAAGAAAAATGCAAACGATACTCAAAGCTGTAATATTCTCTAAAACGATAAATTTCGATTAATCAAAACCAGCTACAAACGTAAAGTAAATGCCTAGATTAGAATAGAAATAACAGTTGCATGGCTATAATGTGATGTTATCGAGAAAAAATAGATAGAAATCGGGTATTTTCCTGTTGATGCTGCCTTATTAAAATTCGGAAATCACCGAAGTCTTTGATAAAAAAAACTGGTCGCTTGAAACAACCGTTAACCTTATTATTATTTACATGTGCACCTTGCTCGTGCTGAGCACTGTTCACAAAGACTTTCAAATCCACGTCGTCAACAATCGCTATATCATGCTATACATGTGTACGTGTATACAAACACTTTCTACCTGAAAACCTTCATTAAATAATGCACTTCGTTCAAACGAACATAAAACATTACAAAAATAAGCACAACACTTATAAATGGTGACGCTACCTGTCTGGTTTTTTTTCTCAGGGTTTAAACTGTAAGTGTTGGCTTTCGACCGCGATTCGATATTGTTGTTGTGGGACATTTTTATCAAGTGAGTGATCACATGCTCCGTAAAGCTTGTTATAAAGTTCACGACAGGGTCATCGGAATAAGGGGCATGGCTATCCGCCATTTATTACCTTTCAGTCAAAAATGCGATAAATCGACAAAATATCATTTTACCCAGATTGGCAAAGCATGCGCAGTATTACATTTTCTCATGAGAAAAGAGTTATTAAACAAATAAACTGGAAGAATGTATATATTTATATAGAAATAAATCATTTAGCATTTAGATAAACTTCTTAACCACATTTAGATTTGATTTGTCAAAGTATTATTTCTATCAAAAAGGACTGCAGTTGAAGAAATTAGTCATATCCAAAGAGATAATTATAGATCTATGCCAGAAGTCATAAACCTCATATTGCAAAGCATATCAGAGGAGGTACGTGACGTTAAACCCTAATATAATAATAATAATAATATCAGAGGAGGTGAACCAGTCTAGGAGTCAGAACAAAGCGCAGCCCTGGCGGAGCAAGAGAACTAAGGGAGGAAAATAGTCTATAATTTAATTCCCACAATGCTACACTTTATCACTAACAAAATGGCGTATACGGAGCATGTGCACCGGTGAAGAATACCGCGATATGACAAAACGAAAGCATAGAAGTCCTGTTTGTTTGTCCAGGTAATAACAACGGTAGTTAAATGTTAACATAAACCACGTTCTTTTGTGTATATTGACAATACACATGTGTCTATGCACTTCACGATAAACAAGAAAAACACCTTTGAAATATTCGAGTCATGCGTCTTGTGTCGTGCAATAACAAACGTTTTCTATACGACGCGTTACACGTTTTCTTCTTTTGCCTAACGCACATGTGTAAGTAGAATTTAACAATTAAGATATTGACATTCCGTTGTTTGATATAAGGCTGCAAGTTGATACAACTTTACGATGCTTGGATGTTTGGATTACCCTTGTTATAACTTATAGCCACGTGCCCTACTCCAACTATGTTAGAGATTTATAACCGGGCCAGTAGTCCTGAAACTCCAGCCTCTATACAGTGTCACGACGCCATGCTCTATGAAATCAGACGAAATTTACCTCCGAACAATTGGTGGTAAACTCAGGTCATTAAGTCGATAGTTATCGCCTGTCATCCTTTTATTACTTGATCTTACCTGTTCATGTATATGTCTTATTGTGCTTAAATATCTTTAAATTTTATTATGTACAACAAAAACACTGAAATCATCCTGCAAGTGCCAACCAAAATCTTGTTGAACCACCATTTATACCAAATACAGAATGAGATGTTTGTAGACCTCCATTGACAATGTACATTAATTTCGTCTGCTTTTATATAGCATAGTGTCGTGACTCTGTATAGGGGCATGCGTTTCAGGACAAACAGGGCCAGATACTTTTGAAAGGCGCCATGTAAACTCTTAATTTCCTAAAGCCGGTTCACCTGATGCTAGCATTAAAATTTTCAAAGTTATGAATTTGGTAAAGTATCTCATTTTTACTTACATTTAAACGTATAACAGGATCCAGGGACCAATCTAGGTTCATATTGCTGTCGTTAAACGGCACTTTCCCCTCAGAAAAAGGTACCCTAATTCCCCTATTTTCTCTCTAAAATTCCCCTTTTCTTTCAAAATTTATCTTTTAATAAATGCA
>JAUMGZ010162648.1:0-16059 GCA_032359645.1 Pododesmus macrochisma
CGTAGGTATTGGTACATATTACAGTGTACAATCGTAGGTATTGGTACATATTACAGTGTACAATCGTAGGTATTGGTACATATTACAGTGTACAATCGTAGGTATTGGTACATATTACAGTGTACAATCGTAGGTATTGGTACATATTACAGTGTACAATCGTAGGTATTGGTTTGTGATTTTTTGGATGTCATACTTCTAAAATTGATTCATACAAAACTTAGTCATGGAAAACAATTTGTTGTACTACTCTTTTGAAGATTGAAGTATCTTTTTAGTCCATTGGCCTAAGATCATAGGTGCTCTTATCCCATAGAAATGCTGTCTGTCATCCGATATGTGTTAGCATTTCACTTTTTTTTCTCCAAATCCATTGGACCAATACAAAAAACTGTCCGACCGTTACATAAATGATACATGAATACATTGAAGTGTTTTTCTTCAACTCCTTTCAAATTTTAGCTTTATTGAACACATTTGGAACTTGGGTCACGAAATGTTAATAGAATGTCTAAATATATGTCTACAATCCATAGCTTTATGATGTTCAAGTGTCCAAATGTTGAGGCTAATTTACATACAGATGCAGTATCCAAGTAACTAATAATCACATCACTTTGATAAAAGGGAAAAAATATTGAGTTTTCTGACATTTTTTGAGGAACGTTTATTTTGATATTTTTTATCTTCAGATATGATACAATGTAGACGGGTGTCTGCTGATACAGAAGATATGATACAATGTAGACAGATGTCTGCTGCTACAGAGCACACTGTGATATATGCATTCAGGGAAGCGGTCAGTATTCAAGAAAGTGGTCAACCATCAGGGAGTGGTCAGTCTTCAGAGAAGTGGTCAGTCTTCAGAGAAGTGGTCAGTCTTCAGAGAAGTGGTCAGTCTTAAGAGAAGTGGTCAGTCTTTAAAGAAGTGGTCAGTCTTCAGGGAGCAGTCAGTCTTAATAGAAGGGTTCAGTCTCAAGAGAATTGGCCAATATACAGGGAGTGGTCAGTCTTCAGCGGTCAGAAGAAATCAATGACAATATCATCTATATAGCAAAGTCACTTTACCACTTCGGTATTACAGCAGATTCATGAAAATGAACATAGGTTTTGAATAATTAACAGGAATACTATCCTTTCTATTCATTATGACAACACATTCTTTACAATGAAAAGGTAAAATAACGAATACAGCCAGTGTAAAGTTACTTCTCTGTATAATCAAGCGGGAACTGAATGACATTCTGTATTAATATTGTTCCTATTTTATTGTGAGAGTCACTACTGTGACTGAAATCCCACTGTGTGACAGAACTAGTACTCAGGTGTGTGATCATGTGACTGGGATTGTGAAGAAATGTTGTGACCATTTTTACTGATATAAAGAAATATAAACATAGCTGGATCTTTGGAAGTACAGATTGATATGAAATGACTACTGACAATAGAATTGTAGACTGTGTGAACAAAATGTTTTAATGAGTGCATGTTTTACACTTATGTCAAAATTTCAATTGCCTCTATATTTGATGATTGTAAAATGGTTGTATGGGAACTCTTTACTGTGGATATTAATTTTGTGTATATTTGTTTAAAGCTAGAGTTCTCTCCCATTCTTTGTGAAAAAGACTGTTTTAACAGTTTCTTGATACAGATTTCTGTTTGACTCAAGAGTTGTACTTATAATCCATGTCAATTAATTTAAAATATTTACAGTTATAATTTTTGTGTTATCCTACTTGCATTTAAATATTTATCCTCTTTAAAACGGAGTTTAATGTTCAAAAATTGTTTTAGAAGAATCCTATTCTGTGTTAATAAGATTATAGTCGAGCTCTATGATACTACATGATATGGAAATGGGATAAACCAGCATGATTGTTTATTTTAATTTTTAAAGCCATTTATTTGAAATAGAAATTATACATACATAGATAATTATACTTAAAACTAGAAATAAATGTATGATTATATTATGTCTCCCTTGTTTATAACTACTGTCACTCATTGTTTCACAGTTTAGTGTATGTTTTAGTGTATTTTACAGTGTTTATTGTAGACAGTTGAAGTCGTCACATCATTTATATCACAGAGTCTGGGGATTTTATGTACAATGATAATTAAAATGTTTTACCAAATTGTTTTTATAGAACAAAGAGTAAGAAATAAAACACATAATTTTAAATAAAATTTGTTTGTGGCTTATTTGTATAGTCATATAAAAGTTCAGTTGACCTATTGTGATCCTTCTTTGTCCATCTTCGTGCATCATTTGTAAACGTTTAACATTTTTAACTTGTCAATAACCACTGGACCAATTTTAACCAAATTTGGCAGGAATTACCCCATGGGAAGCTGCTTCAAATGTGCGAATAAAAAGGGGCTGGTCCCAATAGGGGTCCATTAATTGGGCAAAAAAGGGTAACATTTTAAAAAATCTTTTCTTGAACTGATGCCCTGAATACTTTCATATTTGATACATATATGAAGCATGGTCCTTTAGTCAATGGTTATACAGTTTGCCAAAGAAAAAAAAAATCTGTACAAAGAAACCACTAGGGAGTGCTTCAATTGACAAAGGCTTCGACTATATCATGTAAATTCCTTAATAACTCAAAAATTGTTAGCATTTTGTGTTTCAATCTTGACAAAATTTGCTGTAGATGTTCCTCCAATGGTCCAGATTTGTGTCTGATGTTGCCAAACTGGCCAAACTCTATCCAGTTTGGCTTCTGATTGGCTGAGACTTTTTTTAACTTCTTGTCGAGAATTTTTTTATCAAATTTTCATAAAAGTTGATGTAAATGTTCCTTGCATGGTCTCCTTTCAGATTTGTGTCCCTTGTTCCTGAACTCCATCAAATTAGAAGCCATGGCTTCTGCTTGACTTAAGACATTTCGACTTCTTGTCAAGACCTGCTGATTCAATTTTCAAGAAACTTGATGTGAATGGTACCCTTTCACTAAAGGCTGCAAAGGTTTATGTACATATATATCTTGGTACGGCAGAGGGTATCTCGCTAAATTCAGGGGAGAGATATTGTTCTTTTTTATTTCTTTTTTATGGGCCATATAACTCCTACTTATTTTTACTAAGAGACTGATATACCGGTACATCCACATCTTTGTATGGTGGCGTGTTGCATGCTAAACTCAGGTCAGCAACTCTCTGACTTGCAGAATTATTGCCCTTTGTTTTGATCTTTACATTGACCATAACTAGTACATTTTTTTATTTGGATTACTCCATAGACCAATTAGGCCCCATGGGCCTCTTGTGTTAAAGAATTCGGTGTTTTGATACTATCTTTTAGTTCTAATATTCATTGGTGGCCAGTTTCAGTTTGCAAGTTTGTATTTCAAAATGCCAGCACTATACCTGTATTCATGAACAGGCTAATAACAGACATATACTCCTAGAGAATTTAAACCTAGTTATGAAAACTATATCACTGTTACTGAAACACAGGAAAACAGACCAATACATGTACTCAAAATGGCAACAACTTTTAATGCAAGTGTCATAACAAATGGGGATGATCTTGGAATGTTTGAATATTTAATTATTATGGTTGGTCTTGGTCATTTGTACTCTACCCTTTCATTGGTACCTTTACAAGACTAGCTAGCAGATGTAAAATCTAAATTTGGTTTGTTTTATTCGGGTAAATATCCCTTCAACTTATGTTCAGATCATATAGAGACAGTGTCTGCTTGTGACAGTGCATGCTAATGTCCACTTTATAGTGCTGTGTCATTGAAGTATCATGTCACACATATTGACATGATACCTCACTCGGTCACATTATCCTGACACAGAGCCAACCAGTCTTTCTCCTACCCAGTAATGCTGAGCCCTAAGCATGGAGAAAGAGAGTTGCCTAATTTTCACATCTTAAATGTTACGTGGCCGCACAGCTATGGATGGTCCTGGAATGTAGGGTAAAATTAGTCAATTGTTCTTCGTACTACTCACGTTATGAACAAGAACGTGTAGTTTCTACCCATGCAGTGACTAGCTAGTGACTACATAACTGTTAGCTAACTGTTTACTCATAGCTGGGCAAAAGTGGCAGTGCTTTCAAAATTCTAGGGACATTTCTTGCTGTCTTTTTAAGAGATCATTTTTCTGCAGCACATAAAATAATGAATGCTGATTATTCTTTCATTCTGTTATCATATACATTCCATTTATGCTCTTCATGTGTAGTCATTCTTTCTATGTACATCTAATCTCATATATCAGTGAGAATGTTTTGTAAATAAGGGAGGTAACTCTTTGTTTTACAGGAACATAAATACAGAAGACAATATATAGTTTTTATGAGATGTTTATTCCACTACAAAAGAGGAAGACCACACCCTTTATGTGAACACTCAGTATAAAACATTGTATAATAAATAAATTTACAGAAAAAAAACAACCACAATGTACAAACAAATCATGGAATATAATAATTCATCAAAAGTTAAAATGGTGTGACGTAAAACTACTCCTTGTTAAATACCATGTAATACGGAACAGAGAATAGGAATTTAGCCATTTTAAAATATAACGGGGGAATGTGTTGATTATCACAGCCTGATTATATGTGATTTTTCTGAGCAACACTGAGACAGCTTTCATGCTACACAGGCACTACTAAACCGTAACAACTTCACACATGTGCGTTCATACAGTACTGATGTTAATAATTAAATATGTCTCTCTTATAGTTTTGAAAATTCAAATTGACAGAAATCTGATAAGTAATACAATTGGGATTCCATTGCTACAACAATTACCATGGTTACAAAATCTTACATTACCATTATTGCAAGATGTTAAGTCTCCGTGGTAACAAAATCAAGATCACCATGGCTTCTTATGGCTAGGATGAATGTATATATTATTGTAATTCATTAGATATCTTTTATAAGAAAAATACTGTCATAATTGAAAGATATCAAACTTATAAGACAAAAACACTTTTTTCCATGGAAACATTTCTATAAATCTTTGACACAAAAGTGGACAAGTTTTAAATCAAGTTAATAGAAGTCATAAATCTTAAGTATATCATTACATTTGCCAGTGTATAAATAAATTCATCTTTCATCTCATATCAATAGCTTTCTTCACATTCACAAACTTTACACACAATGACAGAATTGTCAATTTAATGAGAAAGAAATATAGTAACAAAACTCAATAAAACAAAACAGATCTTGTGAAAAGACTAGTGGTTGTGACATATACAATACAGTAAAACCTTGTGGATAGATAAATAACAAAGGGCAGACAATCAACTCATTATATTGCAAAAAAAAAATTGAAATATGAATCGACAAATGCATTATTATAACATTATGATTCTGATCAATATAATTTAATACTTCCTAAAGGTTAATACAAAAATTATCTACCACACTCAAATCTTGTGACATATATAAACATTATACCATTTAATGGAATGTGTTAGTTATTGCATAGGAAGCCCACATCATACAGCTTTGCATTTAATAGGGTTTATGCATGACCCATAGAGTTGCATATGAGACAAATAACAAAAATATACTGTATATAAATATGAAAATAGTCTTCTAATAATGTGTTTTATTCTGTATTTACAATTAGATTTTATTTACAAGTGTTCTCCACTCTGTCACACTGTCAATATGTACATCAACACAATAAAATACATTGTGATTTTGTGATCTATACAGATTATGAACACATGAATATTTTATGATCACGACACTTCAGTCATTTCCAATAAAATGTCAACAATATCACAGAGGTCATAAAAATATTTACAATCAGCATTATCTACGCTGCAGCAAAACTATCTCCCGATGGGATATATCTTTCAAATTAAAAAGAATTCAATAAAAAATACATTATCTCCCTTGACCGAGCTTTGTGACTACTAATGTGTTATTTTTCAGATTTGGCAAAACATGGAATGTTGACAAGTAATAATATTCTTACATTTAAGAATGTGTTGATTTTACATATTGTAAATTGAGCTCGACATGAAAATATGAAAGTATCCCTTTAGCAAGCATTGACTTTGAAAGTCTTCTTATTTCTGCACAGAGTAGAATGAATATGTAACATAAATATCAAGTGCCTCAGCATTTTTGCAATTTTATACAGAACTGAACTCCATCTAAAACTTTAATTTTCAAACAAGAGATCCAAGTCCACAGGAATGAAAACATCTTCTAAAACCTAAGCAATAGTTACCAATAGTTACCAATCTATAAGAACACACCCACACTCACAAACCTATGTCAATCACTACTGATTGTCCTCGTTATAACAGACGATGTCTCGAAATGACGTCCTTAATCAATAAAAATATTGTCAAACGAACTTTGAACTTTCACCTCAGTAAAGTCTTCACATCAGCATTGAGCAAGATATATATGCCATTATTTTTAAACAATTTGAGCAGCACATGATTTAGGTAAGTGTCACATGACTGAAGTAAATATCACATGACTTAGCATCGTATGTGAATATTCGGAATGTTAAAGTCACATCTTTTAAAATAATGTCAATATTAAGCAACAGATTCCTGATTGTATATAAAACACATTGTGAAATATGTCTATATCAGATCATGATGATTCCAATCTGACACCGGTGGTTGTCGATTCCTCTATTAACAGTAAATGGTTAAATAGCATTGTTAGTTATTGAGTCCTAGCAACATTGCAGCGTTATCAGCAGAGTCCAGCATACTGTCAATAGATCCGAGTTCGACACCCAGTAGACTATGGAGAATGTCGGATTCCTTGCCCGACCCGAGGGCACCAGTTACTGACGACAGCATACTAGCTACAGTACCATTGACCGATTGATTTGTCTTGGCTAATCCAGTTTGCTACAAAATAAAGATAATTGTAAAAACACCTATTACGGACAAAGCAAATCATAGCAAACCCATCATTGAGTCTTGGCTCAAATAATATGTTTTTATACCTCATGAAATGTTTTCTATATTACGGTTTTGGTACTTCTCTAAGTTTAATTTATTTTTGTTTATTATTGTGGTCATTGTGAAATTTCATAGCACATGTGGTTCTTTTTATCCACTGACAGAGAAAGATGACAAAATCAGAAACATGAAAAAATTCAAGTAGCTGCAAAATGGTTAAGTCTGAAAAATATGAATTATATACAAGCTGCTGATTCAAGAAAATTTTTTGTATTGAGAGTCTAAATAAACAGACAGATTGAGAAAACTTACCACAGTATCTCTGTTAATACCGCTGCTGATGCTGATCTTGGGCATGATGTTAGTAAGACTAGGCATGACTGATATAGTGGCTACCCTGGTGCTCTGTATGGTATGTCCCATATGTACAGGAATAGAGGACAGAATCTGAGGTGCTTGTGTCAGCACTGGAGATGGTGCTATCTTTGGAAGCAATCTTGGTCCTTTCATCCTCAACGCACCTGTTAATTTTCAAATTGAACATTAAATGACATGCTGTAATTAAGTGGTATTTTTTTACTTAAATATTGTCTTTGAAAACTAATTCTTTTTAAACTAACAAATGGGCAAACATAGCCATACCATAACATGCTCCATTCAAAAGGTGTATAAAAAGTATAAAATTTATAACTAAATTATAATCTTATCTATTTTTCTGAAGAGAATGATAATTTTTGTATTCAACTTAAGGCTAATAGCTGAAATATTTGATGTGTTCTGTTGTGTTATTTATGATTCTGCTGAAAGAGTAGACTTACCAAGTTCTTCAGTAGGCCCACCATCTTCATCATCACTGGGACTGAGTGATCCTGTCTCCATGTGCTTTTTACGATGTCTCATCATGGAGTGTTTCAATGTAAATCGCTTCTGGCAAATATCACATTCAAACGGACGTTCACCTGTAAAATTAAAAACCAAAGAAATTCTCAATGACAAATTCACATCAACAGCATTCAACTAAATAAAAATATTAATTTTTATTTGAATATATAAAAAAAAATGTGGTTAAATCAAACATTCATTTAGTTCAGAAAAATTTGAAGAATTTCACTATAAAAATATTTTGATTACAGTACAATTGATATATTGCTTTACACTACACATGCTACTGTTCTCTCAAACCAGTTAAAAGTAATCTCACACAAATAGGAGTACAAGTAAAATCAACCTAAAATACTAGTATTGAGATAAATCATGTTTTTTAACATTGAAATTATTTCAAGATGCAATTTTGAAGATGCACCTTTAGGAAATTGATAATCGTTTATTGGTTGCTTCATTGTTCTACCGCTATAGCGATCTACAAATAAAATCTTGAACATGTTGCTTAGCAGCTTGAATCATCTCAGTGGAGGGATGGTATGCATACTATGTCATGACTCGGCTAAAGCCTTGTCAGAGATATTCATATGCATATTATCTCTCAACTGAGATAGTTCAATCTTGCACATGTGTGAGATTCTATTAGTTTTAGTCTGTTATAGAAGTAGTTTACCTGTGTGAGATCGCATGTGTCTACGCAGATCTTGAAGTGACCAGAATCTCTTAGGACACAGTGAGCAGTACACTTTCCTCTGCATGTAGTCAGCAGAAACAACTTCCATCTTTGGGTCATCAGCATTCTGACCGGGGATTTCTAGTACAACACCCTGGTCCACCTTATTTAGATTATTCTCCACAACTTTGTCCATATGTTTAGAGAAATCCTCAATGGTATCCACCTTATTTTTGTCCTTCAGAATGTTCCAATCAGAATAATGGAATTTCTCCTGATGATAGAGACAGTCGATTCTCCCATCAAAGGAGGCATCACATAAGTAGCACTTAAAGGGGAGATCAATATTGTGTTCCTTCAGGTGGCGCACAAGTAATTTTCTGGAGACAAAGTTCTCTGCACACTTCCAGCACTCTGTGATCTTATCTACATTGTAATTATCACGCTCTGGATTGATCTGTTTTTCTGCTGACCCACTGAATGGTTTAGAAATCATCTCTTTAATCACCTCATCAGTCGGGAGCTGTGAAAGGATATGATTAGGGACAACTTGAGGTGGGGGAGGCGATGAGGATTCCTCCTCCTCTCCGATATCGTCGTCCTCATTATCAGACTTGACTAAACTGTTGTTTTCAATCGACAAATAGGAAGCATCACGTCTCTCATTTTCCTGCAGGTACAAAATGCCAAACAATTTCATTAGTTATTCGTATATTGACTGAACTCACACATTAAACAGTATTAAAAGAGTAGTTAGGTAACCATTTCTATTTCTTTGTGCATATTGACTGACCAATTAGACATTGACTAAAAGTCAAACAAGGACATAAAAGCAACCTGCCATCTTATTGTTATAAATTCAAATACAGATGTTCATAAGCTGTTTATTAGTCAAGTCAGATTGATTAACTATAAAATCAAAAGATTTCGTTGTTTTTTCTGATACTAACATTTACATTTGTGTTACATTTCATTGTGCTTCATTAGAATAATTTGTATATATTTTAATTACTGTTCAAATAGGGTTGTTTTATTTGAGAGTATACATATAATTCTCACAGAGTATACATACAATTCTCACAGAGTATACATACAATTCTCACAGAGTATACATATAATTCTCACAGAGTATACATACAATTCTCACAAAGTATACATACAATTCTCACAGAGTATACATATAATTCTCACAGAGTATACATATAATTCTCACAGAGTATACAGATAATTCTCACAGAGTATACATGTAATTCTCACAGAGTATATATATAATTCTCACAGAGTATACATATAATTCTCACAGAGTATACAGATAATTCTCACAGAGTATACATATAATTCTCACAGAGTATACAGATAATTCTGAGAATACATATAATTCTCACAGAGTATACATATAATTCTCACCATTGTTTGATTCATCTGTTCCTCCGCTGCATAGCTACTGTTATCTATCTCTGGAACACCTAGTGCTCGATCACGAGCAGCCAGTCGCTCCTCTCCTGTCAAGGTCACAGCTAGACCTTTGGTCACTGCTTGGTCAAGATCTTTCAGAGAATCTGGAAGCTGGGCATCACTATGGCGTTCCTTATAATGCTTGAGTAAGTTACCTGGACAAAGATTGAGACTTATAATAAAGGCTACTGATTATAAGACAAGTTATACTGGAGAAACTAAGGCTAAATCATCATTATATTGTTCATTTTGTTTTTGCTTTCATAAGGATATATCTACCACCCCATGGCAATGCCACTATATATGCCAACCAAATTCACTTGGCATTCATATTGCCTATTCCTGAAAAAATTAAAAGGCTTCAATTTATTTTCTTAAGCATTTTTCAGTTAAGTATGGAAATGATGATAATATATTGGCCCCCCCCCCTCAAAAAACTGCAACCCATTGACCCTTAAGCCACATTTAGACTCTTCCAAAACATTGGAATAAGCTGAGTTTACTTAAATACCTTAATCAAAACCTTATAAACAATACAGTCTATCTATATCAGACTTAAATATTTACCTTGGGTGGAGAAGGAACTGAAGACACACAAATGACACTTGTATGGACGGTCCATGGTTTGGCGAGACATTGGGTCCAACATGTTGACACCATGTTTACGGATCAGGTGACGCTCTCTGTTAGATTTTGTCGAGAATGTCACTGGACATCGGGGGCACTTAAATGGCTTCTGTCCTGTAAAATTCATAATAATAAACATTTTCAACTTCAGAAAAGCAGTTTTAAGAGAATAGGATGTACAGGTAACTAAAACATAGAATATATGAATGTGAAAATAAAATATTTGAATATGAAAATAAAATATATGAATATGAAAAACGAATGTGTGTCTGAAAGTTAGGTATTATAATTTTAAATATAAAATACCAAGCATAAGATTTACCGTCAAATATTTCAAGCAATTTAACTTGAATATCAAATGCATCTTTTAATATATAATTTAAAATAACAAAACTTAAAAGGTGCATTCAGACTGATTGTCGACAATAATTAAGGATATGTGTTATTTTTTTATCTCTTACCTGTGTGTGTAAGGAGATGTCTAGTAAGGGAGCTAACCCATGGGAATGTACGTGTACAATAAGGACACTGTAGTTTGTGGGGAGAGTCGGCGTACGAGTTACGTTTCTTCTTTATGGGCTGGTTAGATCTGTCTGTGCTGGGGTAGCCTTGTATAATGAAGGAATGCTCGATCACTTTAGCTCTCTGTAACTGGAAGAGTCATACAAAATGTTAATATTATTTTCAATATATTTGTCGTAAAAGACCTAAAACTTGGTCCATTCATTTCAACTGATAGTATCATTTACATTTATATAAATATATACAATCTGTAGGAACTCCATATACTGCACAAGTCATATACTGTACTGTAAAATATTCTTGAAAATTCTGTACCATAACAATTCTTTTAATCTATTATTCAGAACTGTCAAGTAATTGTTTAATTTAATATTCTGTCTGGTTAATTATTTTTTTCAATTTAATTTTTATTGTAATAAACTTAAGTTCATCAAAGTAAATGTAGACATAATAACATCAGTTCAAACATAGGAACTAAGGGGAGATTACTCACCTGCATTCTAAGTTCACTATTAAGAAGGTTGTTAATAGCTACATCATCATCACAAAGTTCACTTGTAATTTCAGAGTTATCACCCTTAGACAAGGGGCTGTTGACTGATTGATCCTCTGCTATTACCAAAGATCCTTCATCTTCTTGAAGCAGATCGTCAGCATCAACTATTTCAGTCGGGCCTTGGGAATCTGAATCTGCCATGTTATCACTGCATAGAAACGCTTGGAAGTTGTTTGAGTTTGTTGTGTGTAAAATATTCTTAACTGAGGCAAGGTCATAGCTGGGTTCAGCAACTGTAAGTAAAGAGAGTTTAAGAATGATGAAAATAACTGTAAGGGAAGTAAAAGCATTGTAGCCGTTTCATAAATGATAACACATTTTACTAAATGTTTTTTAAAACTCTAAAAGATTAATGTTTCATCATTTCCTTTCTATACCATATGAGTTCTCAATCTTTTCTTAGCTTTAGAAATGATCTTCATTCAAGTAAAGTGTAATCTCATTTCAAAACAATTAATATTAAACTGCTATTTTAATTGTTTTCTTTCTTACACTTGATATCAAAAAGTTTACATTTCCAGCATAAATCAATAGAAAGAGAAAATAATAAAAGAAAGGAAATATAGAGAAGAGAAAAATGTAACAAAATCATACTTTTGTTTGAAAAACACACACACAAAATAATCAGCTAAGTAAAGGAATAAATTACTCATAAAATTATAATAATAAAACATAACATACACATACTGATTGATCTGTAAGACTTGTCAAACTAAAGAGTGTCCAATATACAGTTAAAACTTATCAAAGTACAAACTATACAAGTAACACTACACACGTTGATACTATAACACATGTGCCATACTTACCATACTGTTAAGTGTTAGTAAAGATAAAATATTTATCATTACATCAATGTCTTGTTAATAGATATAAATACAACAAAAATTACTGCAAAGAATGAACATTATCTTTCATTTTGTTCAAACTTTTCCCTATTTTCACGGTTGAAACAATCTGCTAATATCATAACCAGCAAAAAGTTTTAATATAATTAATTCTTAATAATTCTTAAATCAGGGAATAATTGATAAGCCAGATTTGTACAAAATTCAAAATCGCAAAATTTCAAACCAGCAACAGCACATTATAATCACGGTAATATTAATTTTCAGTAAATGAATCTTTTTAATAGTTTTCAAATTGTAATAGGAAAGTGCAATACTGATTACATCAGGAAATAGGAGCTTGCCATTATAGTCAAATGTTATTACTTTAAGATGGTTTAAATCAAGATGTTTAGTCGACAGAGCAAATAGTTATAAAGTTCAGAGTTATTTCCCTTGGATTGTTTAGTTTGTGATATTAGAAGATTTTATTGTGTTGAGTTACTTCCCCTGTAATAACAGAAGGCAAGGTCATTTGATTATCTCTTGATGGACAGGATGCATTGTACAAAGATCTTCAACAATCTTTAACATTAAGTTACATATTAATGATATCTTACCATGATTTATACGTGGAGATTGAGGTTCAGGTTTAATCTTCTCTAGCAAATGGCGCTTCAGCTGGGAGTCTCCATCCCCCTTCCTGTTTGGTGAGATAGATCTTTTTTCTTCCATCATCATCATTCTACCAACATTTTCCACTTCGTTGGTGATTGGAGGTTTCAGTCTTAGCTTGAGATTACCCATAATGCCTGTTTTCTCTATGGTTGCTGATTGTGCCATTTGGGCAATCGGTATAAATCCTGAGTGTGATTCATGTTTTGATGCCTGTTGCCCAAACTTGTGCTGCCACTCATGTCTAACAAGGGATCGGTGATTCGAGAAACCCATAGGACAAAACTGACACTGGAATATGGTGTTCTCATAGGTTGTTACCTAAAAAACAGACAAAGAGCATGATTTTATTATTAATTTGGTTTACTTTGCTTTTGATATCTAATATACTATTAAATCTGAAAGATTGTGTTATTTTAACGTTGTTTTCATATATTTACAGTTTGATTTTATAGTTGTTTGAATTAATGAACATGCTTAATCGTTTCATAATGGTAAGACTATTAAAAACTCATCTACAAGACAGATCAGACATAACTGAGACGTGAACATTGTTACACATATTTTGTAATGCTTCTATATGCTGTGACAATAAACGACCTTTACCTTTGCTATGGCAGGAGTTTCTGACTTCTTCTTAACAGACAAATCCATTGGCACATCATTAGACTTTGCTGGTGTGACATTCTTGAGGTCTGGCGAGGTCTGTGCAGACGTCTTCACACTAAAGTCAAGCGGTCTCTCCTCATCGTCCATGTCTATAGGTTCTTGTTTGATGATGACAGGTGAGGCCTGACGACTACTGGCGGGAGTAAGAGACAGACGAGGGGTGGAGTGTGCTGCGGGAGGGGCAGATGTTGACCCAGAAATTGAGGAAGGTGTATTGGTGTCCCTATCCGACATTCCATCATCAAATGACATTTCTCCAAATGATTTGTCGCCATCATCAGAGGCTGAAGGTTCATTGACACAGATGTAAGATTCAATTTGATTTGGCGATATTTCTGTATGCTGTTTTTGGAGATGACGTATACAGTTCGCCTTGGTGGAGAAGCCTATATCACATTTAGTACATTGGAAAGGTTTCTGGCGACAGCTGCTGTGGGATCTCAAATGATGCTTTAGAGCTCGGAAGAACTTGAAGTCAACGCCACAATATTTACATATAGTATCGGGAGAGTGGAAGGAATCCATAGCAGCTGAATGTTCCGTCACATACTTGTTGTAACCAATTGCTGACTCAATCTCATTTTTCATCAGTTTTCCGTGCTTCTTCCTACAAAAGGCAATACAAAATTCAGACACATGCGACAAATGAACAACATCAAGGTATCTTTTATGGATTTATATATAGGTACATGTATTTATAAATACAAAGACAGAAATACTAACATGAAACTGACATCAAAACTTAAAGGAGTGTACCTAAAAATCAGGGCAGGTAGGCTTAGTTAAAAATATACTTATTTTCTTTAAGGTAGATCAATATGGAGTATAACATACACTTATTAGATTTTATTCTGGAAACTTAAAAGCCCAGAGAAGACTAAATGATCCTTTACAAAAGTAATACAAATACCTGACATGTCTTTCACAGTTTGCTTTTGTTGTGAAAGCAAAGTCGCACACTCTGCATTGGAATGGTCGTTCCCCATTGTGAGTTCTAAGATGGCGAATCAGTGTGCTTTTGTCGGCGCTGGAATAACTGCACAGGTTACATTTGTATGGAGACAGACCTAAGTGTGTACGCGTGTGCCCTGTAAACAACAAACAAAATCAAATATTAATATCAACGTTGTTAGCACATTAAAAACAAAATATACCACTATCGCAGAAGTTACAATTTGAAAGCTTTATACACTTCACAAACAAATTCCCTAGGATTGTATTTGTTCTGTGCCTGCATTTACACATGTTTAAGGAACTGAAGTATTTGTTTGATACTCTTTAGCATCAATAAATCATGTACATTGTATATTATGATAGCAAATTTGATTCTTCAAAATAGATTTGTAAGTAAAATTTACTTAATTTGTTGTTGTGAATAAAAGAACAACAATAACAAAATTTAAGATAAAGATATAATGTAAAAGATTTGAAGGTAACACCACATACAAACACCAAAAAAATGATAAAAAGACCACAAAAATAACTCATTGTATCACATTAACAATACAAGGATGTCCAGGAAGGAAAAAATTTATAACAATAAAAAACATAAATACTGGTATTCAGACTTGACAACAAACCAAATACATTTAGGTAAACTGAACAAATCCTGATTGTTTTTCTCAAATTTAAATACATTGTTTTCAAAACATGACATGAAAAGAAAGAAATTCCTTTAAATCACCAAAGATTATTGACCGCAAGCAGGGTATTAAAAAATAAGCCATGTTTCTTAATTATTCACATGCATAAAATGCACAAATGATGTCCTTTGTGTGGAATGAACGATGATTCTCATGCCAAGACCTGTGTTACATTACAAGCTGTAAATATCATGCCATATATTCCAAAAATTACATGCATCGCCAAATTACTTTTTATGATAAGATATTGCATTCCAAACCAATTCAGTTTTAAATGAAATTTATACGGCATGCATATTGATTACCAGTGCATTACAAAAAGGATTTTATGCTTTTATTGAATCAGTCTTCTAATACAATTCCGAATAAAACTTTCTTTTCTTTCAATTAAATTTTGAATGTTTGGTTTATTCACAGCTTGTAACTAACACAAAATTTAGGAAAATAAATTACAAATAATATTAAGAACAAATTCTTTTCTTACAAATGCATATCATTTATAACATTCAGCAGGGAGATGAAGTAAAGACAAGAGGCCCATGGGGCCTTAACGTCCATCTGGATTGGCATTTGAATATTTTTTATCCTAGGGTCACTCCTTGAAC
>JAUMGZ010162659.1:0-16057 GCA_032359645.1 Pododesmus macrochisma
TTTGTATTCCTAAGCAAATGGAAGAAATCGTGCAGTTACTTTTTGTCGGCAGTAGAGGTTAGTTTGCGACGTCTTTTTAATAGCATGGATATCTGCCCCTAACACGAATCATAAAACGGCATTCGTTCGAGGGGCAGAGGAATATCGACCTAAACTGCAGCATGTGCCAATCACAACGTTTTCGCTCGTGAATGTGCGTAAAATAGTCCCGTAGAAAGCGTTAATTTTGAACGCTTAAAAAAATTGATTTTCATAAATGTATTGTTATTGTTTTTACTTGAAAGATAAACAAAAATGTAAGCCATTCAGTTTGTCTGTGACACATGCTGCAGTCATAACAGTATAGGTCTGGAACATCAGTTAGCTAAGGATGTATGTGTGGGTTTGACCGGAAGTAGGGTATAATCTGCTTTAATACACATTATATAATACTTAGAACAATAAATTGTGTTGATTAACTAATTAGATGCTAAGAGTATTCTATTCCAATTCAAAGAACTAAAGAACATAGGCCGCATCAAATTATGGCAGAGGGACTACATGTTGTTGCGGCAAACATTGACGTTGTGATGCGGCTTTGACGTACATAAAATATTACGTGTTGTGTTGCTATGGTAATTCAAAGTTAAAAATGGATGTAATTTAATGCAATTTTGCAAGAACAAGTCTCAAATCTCATGGATTTTATTTAATCCCCCTAATATATATGCGGTATATTTTTTTTCAATGGTGTAGGGGCATAAAGGAGAAGTGCACCTTACATGAATCTTTGTTCGAAAATTGTGAAAAAAGTAGATCGCCAACCCATCATTGTTTTTTTGATAATTTTGTTCGTTTTTAAAGTCTCTGTCTTTGTAACTTTGGAAAAAAGTTTGATTTTGAAACAAATTCTTTAAGTCGATATAAGAAAACCATTAAGAAAAATTGGCATTTTTTGGTATCTAAGGAATTCTATCGCATTAATAGTCTGCAAAAAAAGCAACAAATAAAAAAATTCTGACATTGGAAAAAAGTTAGATTTTGAAACAAATTCTTTAAGTCGATATAAGAAAACCATTAAAAAAAATTGGCATTTTTTGGTATCTAAGGAATTCTATCGCATTAATAGTCTGCAAAATAGCAACAAATAAAAACATTTCTGACTTTGGAAAAAAGTTTGATTTTGAAACAAATTCTTTAAGTCGATATAAGAAAATCATTAAAAAAATTGGCATTTTTTGGTATCTAAGGAATTCTATCGCATTAATAGTCTGCAAAAATAGCAACAAATAAAAGAAATTCTAACTTGATCTGAAATTTATATTTTATTAATATTGATTAAAAATAAAAACTTCCTTTATGTTTGCATAATAACAGTAAGAGATGTGAACACATAATTGGTTCTTTGTCACGAAATTCAGGAAAATTTCAATTCCAGCTACTTTCAAACGCACTACTTTCGAGTGGCTCTAGAAGAAAAAGAAGCTGAAGTGCGGCAACATATGCGTAAAAAGAAATTTATGTAAATGCATGTCTTTCCAGGACCTCGTATTTCCAAAAATCAACAATAGAAAAAAAGTGTTATTTTATAAAATATTCGGTTCTTACACTGTGATATGTTACTGAAGCGGAAAGAGATATTGGTGCCACTCTCAAATATTTGGCAGAGGCTCGTTAAGACGTCATAAAGATGGCGGCCATTTTGTATTGACAAGAAATGTAAGATTTAATTTAACTCAATCGTAAAAATGTGCGTTTAAGCCATGGTTTCACTTTGGTCTTCACCCTACTTAATTTACATATCAGAAAGCAGGAAACTGCAGCATTTGACGTACAAATCAAAATATTTTTCTTCGAGAGGCCCAATAAACACCCACTCCTCGAGGGGGCGACCCTCTTCCCGCGCATTCTCTTCGCAGATTTGTTTTTGGTTTACGAAAGGTTTGCCCCCACTCCACTTTTAAAATTGCTGCTACGTGCCTGTAGAAGCGTTCACATAGTGCTATACCAACCGGATGGACGTTAAGGCCCAAATAGCCTCTTGTTTTCGCATTTATTCATATGATATTTGATCAACAGTGTTAGTTTATTTTACGTAACTGTTAAAGATAAAAGAAAGATTAAATAGCGTGACGTGCAGTTACTTTGCTGGACAACGGTCAGTCATAAAGATAGTGTCTAGCAATATAGTATGACAAAGTAGACACGTAATCAGCGTCCAGTGTATATATATATAGTGATGACAAACAGTTTATCTAGGCACTGAATACCCGGGAATGTACCCGTGTAAGATAACACAGTGCATATCACGATAATATGCGACGTATATCCGTTGCAGTGGCTAAAGGTTGTCTATCACATGAGTATGAAAAGGTCAATTTTAAGCATTAGGCGTCACCACACAGAGGTAAATAAACAGATGCTGTCATTCTTCTAAACGTAAGTAATTATCATATGTTGTAATTCATCCTTGTATTTGTACTCTGGTAAAATACAAACCCTTATTCAAAGTAATTATACTCAAATGTAACACACTCATCCAATCCTTGTAATTTTACACACATGAAACACACTCCTCCAATCCCAGTAATTTTACTCAAATGTAACACACTCCTCCAACCCTAGTAATTATACACAAATGTAACACACTCCTCCAATACTAGTATTTATTTAAGCAATACAATTTTACCTTATGGCGTGTATGGTCGTTTATCAGGACAAAGGTTGGCTGGAAAATTGAATGAATGCGCGGAATAGTAATTATACTTAGATGTACAAATGAAACACACTCCTCAAATCCTAGTAATTATACTGAGATGTAACACACTCCTCCAATCCTAGTACTTATACATAGATGTAACACACTCCCCAAATCCTAGTAATTATACACAGATGTAACACACTCCTCAAATCCTAGTAATTATACTCAGATGAAACACACTCCTCAAATCCTATAGTTATTAAACACAGTTGTAACACACTAATAAAATCCTAGTAATTATACACAGATGTAACACACTCCTCCAATCCCACAGTAATTATACACAGATGTTACACACTCCTCCGATCCCGCAGTAATTATGCACAGATGTAACATACTCTTCCAATCCTAGTAATAATACACAGATGTAACACACTCCTCAATTCCTAGTAAGTATACACAGATGTAACACACTCCACCAATCCTAGTAATTATACACAGATGTAACACACTCCTCAAATCCTAGTAGGTATACACAGATGTAACACACTCCTCTAATCCTAGTAATTACACACAGATGTAACACACTCCTCAAATCCTAGTAAGTATACACAGATGTAACACACTCCTCCAATCCTAGTAATTATACTCAGATGTAACACACTCCTCCAACCCTAAAGTAATTGTACACAGATGTAACATACTCTTCCAATCCTAGTAATTATACACAGATGTAACACACTCCTCCAATCCTAGTAATTATACACAGATGTAACACACTCCTCCAATCCTAGTAATTATACACAGATGTAACATACTCCTCCAATCCTAGTAATTATACACAGATGTAACATACTCGTCTAATCCTAGTAATTAAACACAGATGTAACATACTCCTCCAATCCTATAGTAAGTATACAAAGATGTAACACACTCCTCCAATCCTAGTAATTATACACAGATGTAACACATTCCTCCAATCTTATAGTAATTATACACAGATGTAACACACTCCTCCAATCCTAGTAATTATACACAGATGTAACATACTCCTTTAATCCTAGTAATTATACACAGATGTAACACACTCCTCAAATCCTAGTAATTAAACACAGATGTAACATACTCCTCCAATCTTATAGTAATTATACACAGATGTAACACACTCCTCCAATCCTAGTAATTATACACAGATGTAACACACTCCTCCAATCTTATAGTAATTATACACAGATGTAACACACTCCTCCATTCCTAGTAGTTATACACAGATGTAACACACTCCTCTAATCCTAGTAATTATACACAGATGTAACACACTCCTCCAATCCTAGTAATTATACACTGATGTAACACACTCCTCTAATCGTAGTAATTATACACAGATGTAACACACTCCTCCAATCCTATAGTAAGTATACACATATGTAACACACTGTAATCATACACATATGTAACATAGTACTAGAATTGTGTATGCCAAGCGTCATCATAGTATTGAAAATGATGATAGTTATATATCTTTTGTAGCTGGATAATATTAATCAATAATCTCAGTGTTGTTATTCTATATCTGATAAAATGCAAAGTGAACGAGTTTCAGTTCTTCGGCAACAATCAAAACTCTTTAAACTGGTACACACTTATTATTTTAAAGATAGTTATTTATCATTTGTCACATGCAAGCAACTTTTACACAACCATCACGTAGAATGGTTGTTTATATATGGGCAATGCTAAGCTTGAACTAAGAACTGAAAGGTAGACTCCTTAAGCAATAATTAAGCTATGCATTTATGATTATTTTCCCAGCCATCCTTTGTCCCGATATACAAACATGCACGCCATATGATAACAGTTTATTGCTTATATTTATATTTTCAAAACATTCAAATAGGATACCATACACTCTGTGCATGAGAATATTCAAATTACCTGCCTCTGTCGGTGTGGTGAGCGTTGTCAATGGAACAGCTAGCTAACAGCAGTTTCGTATACAATATAGTGCACCGAGAAAAACAATTAAAAAGTAAAACAACACCAACTATTTCTTAAAATTTATGTTAAATTTTCATTTATTCCTTCAAAATAACATTCTGTCATAAAATTAAGTCTTGAATGATGACGCTACCGTGATCTGTGCAATGGAGTCAATTACTACACGTAACGTTTTTGGGGATGATGCTAGCAATGGCGTGTTTTGCGAGATACAGACCCTACGAATTTGCTTTAGTTTAATTGAAAAAGTTATAGCAAATGTAAATATTATGACAATAGAGATAATGTCTTATGTAACATTACAGCTTATACGAAAATTTTGTCTGCACAGATACCCCACCAATCTCAATACTGGAATATCTGAAAAGTGTAACATATTACTGTTTACGAAATTAGTTTTTTTTTAGTTATGATTTTTTCATAATAAAAGATAAATAAAGTAGACCATTCAACATGTGATCAAAACAGGTTTACCTATTGTGTTTTGTTTGTTTACACATTACTAACATACTTATTGAATGTGTTTTATCATTTTTTTTTTGTAAGCCGGATTTCAAACATGGACAAACTAATGGATATTTTAAATATAAATAATGTGACAATTACGTGACAGACCCAGTTTGGATTGCATAGAAACTGTCTATCTATGGATATATTGATTAAATTCTGTTTTTAATATAAACAATATCTTATGTCAAAGTATGAAGGAAAGTTGTACCATACGCATATTGTGCATTATCACTTTGGTAAACCACTTGTGAAATTTCGGCTTGCTATACTTTTCTTAAACCACTTCTTTAAGTGTGCTTGCTTTCTTTATTGGGGTTTTAAGTCTCTTCAACTCATGTATAGGTCATATCGAGACGGTGTGTGTTTGCAACAGTGCGCACTTATCGTGACTTTATGGTGCTGTCTCACGAAAATATCACACCGCAGACACATTGACATCATACTTCACCCGGTCACATTATCCTGACACTGAGCCAACCAGTCTTTCTCCTACCAAGAAATGCTGAGCGCTTAGTAGGGAGCGAGAATATTACCTAATTTTAACGTCTTTAAAAGTATTGACGCGGCCGGGATTTGAACCCCCGCCTGGGATTCTAACACGAATCTTACAGCACGAAGCGAACGTTCTTCCCCTGAGCAACCGGTTGGTCTACTTATTTGAGTAACAAGAAATATCTGCAATATTGGTCGTAAGTTGCGTCTTTTAGTGGCAAGCACTGTGGCTAATCTTGACAAAAGAACGAAGATAAGTAGCGAAAGTGGTATAGGGAGGGATTACATCAGAATAATGTTTTGGTTTAAAATCACATTTTCGTGTTCTTCAGCAGTCATTTATTTCAACTTTTATTACTTTCATAGACGCGTCAGTGTAATACTGTTAAGTTAGGGTGGTAAATTTGACGAGACATACAGAACGCATGGTTAAAGTCATTGTTTATCTGGACCGGATGTCCAGTGTGTACTTTTACCATGGAAATGTGTTCGTCCACTGCCCATAGTTGTCGTGTTGTCAAGTTATAAGCATTCCCGACTGAAAGGGATTCAGGTTTGCTAAAATGTTGGGGACCATCCCGTAGGGGTGCCGCTAGGAGAAAAACAGGGAAAACATGAGAAAGTTAAAAATGACATCATCTTCTAATAAAATATGTTGCATACAGAGCTTGGTACTTGTAAATGTAGTAAACTTGGGCCATGGACAACCTGGTTTGTTCAACTTGTGACCTTGGGTCAACCGAAAGTTCGTTATACTTTATGTATATCATATTAACTCTTCTCATTTCCGAATTCTCCAAAGTCTTTTGACAAATTTCAACCAAAACAAGAAAGAATTACGATGGGCAGATGGAATTCATATTTCTTCAATTTGTGGTACTTTTGCTTCCCAGGGGACGCTACTTGGTGTACCAAGATGTGAGGGAATGGTGGGTTGTGTTGGTAAGTTAAAAAGAAAACTTGTAATAAGTCTGAAAACCTTAATGTTTAATGCTTTCATATTAAACAAAAGGTATTTCACTCATGACTAAAATAAATAAATAAATAAATAAATAAATAATATGTTTGTTATTGTAGACTTACAGCATGGGTATTGTGGAACACATACACCCGTATCTGGCGGAGGCGGATTACAAACAGACCAGTGTGAAGCTGAAGTTTATTGCATTTTCCTTCACATTTTTCTTTCTACTATATGTGTTGTCTGCTGTGCTGAGTTCCACCTTCAAGGGATACAACAATCTTAGAAAGAAAGAGAAAGTGTTTTGGAACTTGGCAGTCGTAAGAGCGGCCTATGGAGTATTTTGCATTGTATTTGGCATGTGGGCAATGTTCTACGATACGGAACTGGAGAAGGATCCAGTGTTTGCTACGACGCCAACAAGTTACTTTGCCTTAACCACAACAGTCGGCTATTTTGTGTTCGAATGTTTGGCTATACTGATATCAGACATAGCGTACCGTAAAATTAGCTATCTACTGAATCTCCATCACTGGTTATCACTCTCGGGATTCACCCTCCTTATGGTCGTTGAGAGTGCTCACTTCTTTGGTACCAAGGGACTCATCCTGGAGATGAGTACGCCCTTTTCCGCTTTATGCTGGACCGTTTTAAAGTTGGGAAAGGCTGATACTGTATTCTGGAAGGTGAATCAGTTCATTCTAGTCCACACTTTCCACTTACGCTCCGTGGTGGAGTGCTACTTGTGGTACGAGACTTACCGTCATTGGGACAGAGTCTGGGAGGCCATGCCCATGTCTATGTTTGTCAGTCTTTACACCCAACTCATACTGGTCACATTCCTAATGACTCCCTACTGGACATACAAGAAAACACAGCAAATGATTACTCCTGTGGACTGGAACTTTGAAGATGCCGAGAAAACTAAATTACAAAATGGCACTATTAAGAAAAACATATAAAAGTTAAAAATATGTCTACATATAGACACAACCACATTGTGCATTGACTTACTATGACGCTGCATTGCTATACAATACAACATTGTGCATTGTCTAACTATGACGCTGCCTTACTATACAATGCAACATTGAGCATTGTCTTACTATGACGCTGCCTTACTATACAATACAACATTGTGCTTTGTCTTACTATGACGCTGCCTTACTATACAATACAACATTGTGCATTGTCTTACTATGACGCTGCCTTACTATGCAATACAACATTGTGCATAGTCTTACTATGACGCTGCCTTACTATACAATACAACATTGTGCTTTGTCTTACTATGACGTTGCCTTACTATACAATACAACATATGTTCAGTAATTGCTCTATATTTTCCGTGAATTTGCTCGTTAATAGCAATCATTACTGTTAGTCTAGATAATCCACAGAAGGGGAGATAGCCGAGTGACAATTAGAACGATTTTGAAATACGGGTATCAATGTAATGTAACAACAAAATTACGTTCTTACCCGAACATCCGACTCCCAAGTACCCGGTTTATTCTATACATTTTGTTATAATCGCACACAACCAAACAGAAGATGTAAAAAAACAAAACTGCACTTGCGTTTTGATACTTTTACCGGTCCACACGTGCATGTACGGGTTCGTTATGGCCGAGGGATTCAAAGACGCCGATAGTCGAGTTGAAATCCTCAGCTATAACGAACGAGGTCGGTCCGGTAAAATTATCAATACGCAAATGTTGTTTTGCATTTATTACATACTTTCAAGTTTGTTTTTTGTTTGTTTTTTGTTTTTGTTTTTTTAAAAATGTAAGGACAATGAAGCATCTATATAGAAAACAAGTCCCTTGACATAAGGAAACCCAGATTTTAAAAAGGAATTCAATTATAAAAAAAGAAGTTCCCGTATCATATATATGTTTGATATATCTCTCCGCGTCGCACCCCCTAAAATATTGACGTTGAACCATGGTTATATCAAGCTGTGTTGTGTGGGTAATAAATGAGGATACCAAGCGAATCATTGTATACAGGTATCCCTTTTTATGTTGACATGTTAATGAAATAAGAATGTCATTAAACTGATAGTTCAGGTAAAATCTTGGCGGTACATTAATTGTGATATGCATTTTAATGAATTTCATCGTCTAAAATACATGTAAATTGAAGGCATGTTATAATGTTTGCGAAACGATGACAATTAATTTAATGTCATATTTTTCTAACTCACAGCTGTTAGGATCCCTTTAATAACCCACACTAGGCACACGTGAAGATTTATTACCCATTTGAGTAAGACCAACATGAAACGTACATGAATATAAACCACGTGAAGATTTAAAGAGAAATGTTCTTTATGATTATCTAATTAAAACATACAATTGCCATTTACTGACAAATGTTATTTCACAACTGAAAATATATATTCAGCTTTACCCCCTTTCAAATCATGTCCACGTTACATTTCCAAGCTGTATTGACCCACGAGTACATGCATCTTGGGACTCTTGGTCGTCTTTATATCACACGGTCTTAAGCAAGTCTACGGATTGCATTGACAACCGTAGATATAATGTAGACTTTCTTGAGTCCCTTGATTTGGGATACTTATCCATGTAATCATAAAACATCAAGGACGAGGTAAGATAGCGATACGAATACTGAGGATAGATAATCATTATTAAACAGTTTCTATTGAAAATGAAACAGGTCGTATTAGTTATTCGGTTATCAGTCAGATAAATACACACAATGCATGGCTATCGAGATAACGTACACAGACGAACCACAATTATAATCGTGTGTTAACGATAATACATTGTGATATCAGAAATATTCATCATATTATATCTGATATAAATAGCAAAATTTCTGTAGTTCGCTTACATATCGCTTTCTTCTTCTTTTTTTTTTTTTTGGTTGTTAAATTTCCTTTGTAAAATTAACTACAAGTATGTTTTGACCGGAGACATTTTTATATTAGCAATTATTTAATAGTTTAAAGTTACATACACACTAACGAATGCTTTATTTTCAATTTATTTTCAGAATTGTTATTTTTATTTAGCATGAAAATTTAGCAACTTTTCGTTAATTAAACCTGAAGCTTATGTATCTTTATCAAATTACAAAATTTCAAAAAATAACCAAAATTTATAATTCGGGGCGAATTATAAATGATTGAAAAGCGTTGATATTGGACAACATCTCCAAATCGTCTTCACGTGGGTTTTGTCCGGGACAGATATTTAGACAGTGTTTTATTTTTATGTTTATGTTTTCGGGCAGAGTTCATTCAGTGATATAGGTGTATCAGGATACGATTTTACTTGTGCACGAGAAACAGTGAATTGTATCATGGCTTATAGGCGCGTGCACGAGAATGGTAAGGCCATTTATGTGGTATTATTTCTATTTTCAAATTATAACACTGTCCATCCTAACTTCGTCTGCATACTAATGGGAGAAAATGGTCGATCAGGAGGCGGGTCTTCTTGAATTCTTCAATATTTCGCTGGCTTGAAACCTGGGATCTAACTTATCAAAAGTATTCATTTTATGACAGATCATCTAATTATAGCGCTATTATAAATATTTCGTTGTATTGAAGTAATTGCTTTCATCGTACCGGAGTGTGTATACATGTCACTTTAACACAAGTCGGATTTGTCATCCGAAATATTAAACTCTATGCACACTATGATGTTAAGGGGGAGCTCCAACGTAGAAAAGAGTAATCAACTTTTAAATTTTACTGCTTATTTTCCTGTACAATAAAGATAAATTAATTGTTGAAAGTATCCGGGGACTCCTCGAAAGCATCCGGGGACTCCCCGAAAGTAAGCCAATATACAATGTAAATTTATTCATTTCTAATATGAACTATCACTTATACACTACATAGTCTAGGCAGGAACTATTTTGGACCAACATTAAAATGAAAATAGTTTATAATTTTCATGAAATGATATGTGCTTTAATCATAACGGAATGTGTGTGTGTGTGTGTGTGTGTGTGTGTGTGTGTGTGTGTGTGTGTGTGTGAGTGTGTGTGTGAGTGAGTGCGTGAGAGTGTGCGTACACGTGCATGCGTCTGTGTGAAAGAGAGTAGGGTTAACATAGTTTTGTATTAGTTTTTACGTTAATAATGTATATTCCATGACTCTTTATAATCAGTTATCGTTTCAATACAATATTCTCATTACACCGTGTATAATGATATAATGACCTAACATGGAATATAAAAGTTGGTACAACGATGGCAGATAAACCCAACTAGTCGTATTAACCTGTATATCGTATTCGACCTTATAAGCGTCCTCTAAAAAATTAGTTAAAGTACATGGTCTACTTATTAGGACCATATTAATTACGAGTCAAAACACTGTGCATAAATGTACTGCAAGTCTCTCCTGTAATGGATATTAGCTATTATATAGGACCGTAGGGGCTTGAAAAGGGAGGTGCGCTTACAGGGACAGGTCGTAAACGGTAAATCATGACAGCGTTATCTATAACGTGTGGAGATATTTATCTATCAATATGTTAAATTAATAAATTATTTGTGTGTGTGTGTGTGTGTGTGTGTGTGTGTGTGTGTGTGTGCGTGTGCTTAGCTAAGCTAAATGTCATACCTGTGCAATATTACTTATTGTAACTTTTAAAAATAACAATTTGATATTTTATAGACGTTGACATGTTAAGTGTGCAATATTATTTTATGGTTTGTTTTTTTATATTCAAGTATTAGTAGGTAACGAGTATAATCCTCCACGTTTTATTTATATTATTACACTGTTTTTTTTTGTGCACGTCTCGTTCAAATTTGTTATTTGAAAGATGACTGTTTGATAATTAAAAAAAAACATCCATCCAACATTGTATTTATTTGAAACTTTGCTATTTTAGCAATTTAAGTCTGATCGTAAAATAAGATGAAATAATCATCAGAACAAAGGATGTAGACAAACAGACCAAAGTCAAATCAAAATTCATCGCCAGAATGTACTTGTGAACTCAGACAGGCATTTATATGTATCTGTTTGTTTAATTAGGGCTTAACGTCACTTCCAGAGTATTTCACATATAAAGCACAAAAGACCAAAGGAGAAAAAACAAAACGATTGGACAGGAAGAGAAGCGGCGACAGGAACGGGAAAAACAAAGCATTAGAGTTAGTTCAGAAAGAAGGATGAGCCAATGCAACGGCATTTCCGCCTACTCTTATATCCAACTTTACATGGGGATCTTTATCGTGCCAGGGGGTTAAAAATCTAGTTGACACCAAACCAACCAAATGAGTACTGAAGAGGATCTCGCATACGACCCAAATCACCAATCAACCATCATCTAGCAAATATACACGTTATTTCGGCAAACATACTCGCATATTTTACTCTTTCAATTTCAAATATTTTATTACAAAAAAAAATTGTAAAAGGAATTGGGCAGTAGGCAAGCCTATTTGAGAACTCTCCTTGAAAAAAACTTGAAGGTATATTTTACTTTAAAACGCGTATATTGTAAATTTGAACTCCCTTTCCCTAGGGATGACTTTTACCAAGATTTATGAAATTAGTCAAGTAGTTTTAGACAAGAAGTCAAAAATGTGAATAGTTAACATATTTTTTAGTGTTGAGCTTTGACCCCAGAATGCATAACCTGTTTTTGACCCCAAGGTCACGCCTTGAACAAACTTGGTTCTCAATGCCCTAAAGTTACTACATGCTAAATGTATTGTTAATATATACGCGTATGTAGTATAAACGTGTATATGTTCAATATGTACACGCATGCATTTAATATATACACGGTATTCACAAAATCCATCCTATCCTATCAAAACCATTCTTACATCTTGAAACAGTTCCGACAAAGTCGATGAAACCAGTCCGTTACACAAATATTCGCGTATATTGATGACATTTACGTGTATATTTGTACAACATATACCAATATTATTCAAAACGTACTCAGAAAGATAAATCTTCTTGGACTCGGTGATTATTACCCACTCAGGTAGATAAATCATCGTCCTACTCGGTAAATAGTACTTACTCACGAAGATAGATCATCGTATTCACCTAAAAATGTCAATAATGACTGTATCATATGACAAAATACTTTATTATATGACAATGACTTAATTACATTGTATATGACAATGACTTAATAATATGACGATGACTTTATTATATGAAAATTACTTTATAATATGACAACGACTTTATATTAAAACGATGACTTTATAATATGACAACGACTTTATAATATAACGATGACTTTATTATATGAAAATTACTTTATAATATGACAACGACTTTATAATATTTATAATATGACAACGACTTTATAATATGACGATGACTTTATAATATGACAATGACTTTATTATATGACGATGACTTTATTCTATGACCATCACTTTATAACATGATAATGACTTAATTATATGACAATGAAACTATTATATGACAATGACTTTATTATATGACACAATACTTTATAATAAGACCATGACTTTATAATATGATAATGACTTAATTATATGACAATGACTTCATTAAATGACAATCACTTTATTATATGACAATCACTTTATTATATGACAATGACTTTATTATATGACAATGAAACTATTATATGACAATGAAACTATTATATGACAATTACTTTATTATATGAAAATTACTTTATTATATGACAATGAAACTATTATATGACAATGACTTTATTATATGACAATATAACTTTTATATGACAATGACTTTATTATATGACAACGACTTTATTATATGACAATGACTTTATTATATGACAATATAACTTTTATATGACGATGACTTTATTATATGACAACGACTTTATTATATGACAATGACTTTATAATATGACAATGACTTTATAATATGACGATGACTTTATTATATGACAATGACTTTATTATATGACAATGATTTTATTATATGACGATGCCTTTATTATATGACAACGATTTAATAATATGACAACGACTTTATTATACGACAATGACTTTATAATATGACGATGACTTTATTATATGACAATGACTTTATTATATGACGATGACTTTATTATATGACAATGACTTTATTATATGACAATGACTTTATTATATGACAACGATTTTATAATATGACAACGACTTTATTATATGACAATGACTTTATAATATGACAATGACTTTATAATATGACAATGATTTTATTATATGACGATGACTTTATAATATGACAATGACTTTATTATATGACAATGACTTTATAATATGACAATGACTTTATTATATGACAATGACTTTATTATATGGCGATGACTTTATTATATGACAATGACTTTGTTATATGACAATGACTTTATTATATGACAATGACTTTATTATATGACAATGACTTTATAATATGACTATGACTTTATTATATGACAATGACTTTATTATATGTCATTGACTTTATTATATGACAATGACTTTATATTTTATAAAACCTTATAAAGACTTGATATTTTGTCAAGTTGAACAATTATGGCCCCTAAAGTGGCGCCCTCTGATGTTGCCGAACTCCATCAAATAAGGATGCCCTCGCTTCTGATTTGCTGAGACATTTTCGACTTCTTGTCAAGAACCATTCATCAAATTTTCACGAAACTTGATGTAGATGTTCCTTACATGCATAGTCCCCTTTCGGGTTTGTGTCCGACGTTATCGAACTCAATCCAATATTGCCGTCGTGGCTTCAGATTGGCTTTGACTTGTTTTACTCTTTGTAAAGAACTATTGGTAAGCTGATTTTCCCAACTTTCAGACCTTCATAGCTTGGCCTCTTTTAAGATGTGTGTCTGACATTTATTTATGAACTCCATCCAATATGGTCGCTGTTGCTTCTTTTTCATGAACCATTGAATCAAATATTGCAGTTATAGCCTCTGATTGAATGAGGTTTTTTTTATTATTCTACTTATGATTGGCCTATCTGTTTCATGAAACTCTTGACATATGTTCATAGAATATAACAGAGCATGTCGAGTTAAGATACTGTTTCATGATAATTATTTACACAATTGTTATAAGTTACAAATTACTGTTGATGTAAAGTATTCGAATTCAATTAATTCAATTTGAGTTTTCAGCTCTACATCAACGCAGGACGCAGTGTCAAATCATAAACATATACAATAGAATTAGTAATAAACGTTTACTCTCCTTCAACATTACCACACAGACATATTATGGCGTAGGAAGCGAAAGAGTTTTGCTTGCCTTGGATGCAAAAGACAAGATATTTGTGCATAAACCAGTCTGATTTCCACTTTTTAGTCCATCTGGACCAAAGGACAAAAATCTTCTAAAAAACTAGAAGGCCTAGTGCTTAATGCTTTGGTTTGTATTAACTTTAGGGCATGGAGAACGAAGTTTGTTCAAGGCGTGACCCTAGGGTCAAAAGTATACAAATGCCAATCCAGATGGACGTGAAGTTCCGATGGGCCTCTTGTTTAGATTGTTAGTGCATTGTTGAAGATTATTGCTTTCGGACGGTGAGGATAGCTAATAGTCTGGGACCATATATAACAATGTCTGGTAGACCATTCATGAATAATAAGAATAGAAGAGGGTCGGCGTAACTGTAAACCGTGGGGTACTCCTGGATCAACTGTTAGCGAGAATAAAGAAGAATTGTTGAATAGAAACTTTTGGTGACGATTATCAAGAAATAAATAAAGTTAAGTCAGCGTCTGATGAAGAATACCATAGAAACTAATTCATGTAGAAGGTGATGATGTGGGACATCATAAAACGACTTAGAAAAGTTTATGGGAACACCATCTACATGATGTCCTTTGACTAGGTTGTTGAAAAGGTGGTGAATAGTTGAGATCGTAAAGACTTATATAGAGGTCAAAGGTCAACGTCAAATGGGTAAAAGTGTATTTGATTTATAAACTCTTACTGGATTATCGTAGAAACTTCATTCTAAGCCATTTTTCTTTTTACCCTAGCTAGCTAACTGCCGACCGGCGGACGGGTGCGTATATTTGTTTATTGTGTGCGGGCGCCTATGACTTTCCAGTCTTCTGATAGTGACAAGTTGTTTATTGAATTTTCAAATATTAATTTTTAAAGGGATTTTAGTACATAACAGGTTTCAGCTTCTAGATGTAGTCTTTGGTGCAGATGATCAGGTTCTGGAGACTTGTTTAGATTTTTATATTTAATTGCCTTCAGACCTTTCTCCTCTGTTATTTCTATGTTGGTTAGTGGTCGTTCATAGTTTTGCCCACATTGCCCTGTTGTTTAGTGGAATATTTGTTTTATCAGAGTTTTGCCTACATTGCCCTGTTGTTAAGTGGAATATTTGTTTTATCAGAGTTTTGCCTACATTGCCCTGTTGTTTAGTGGAATATTTGTTTTATCAGAGTTTT
>JAUMGZ010162670.1:0-16056 GCA_032359645.1 Pododesmus macrochisma
CACCAGTAAAACTGGCATGTCCGTAAATGACCTTAGCTGTTGATCGGACAATAAGCCCTTAACACAAACAAACAAACTGCACAGTTTTAGATACCTTTTTCATGCTACTTTTCATATTGAAAATTTGTTAAACTAAATATAAGCTGATCTATCGCACCATAAATGTTGACTGCAGTCAGTACAGGTTAAGATGAGTGAACACTTTTAAAGTTTGAGACATGTTTTGTTTTCATTTCGGATGAATAGTATACTTAATATGAAGAAACAAAATGGATTCTGGAAATTTTTATTACAATTTATTTTGTACAATACATTATTGAGAATATTTGTATGATACTTTAGATACCGGTACACTTATGTAATGTAGAATAATTATTGAATATGTAAATCTATTTTTATAGTAACACATAAGATTTGATAGACAAGACTGTTGCATCAATACAGGGATTTATTCATATTTTAGATAAAGTTAAAAAAAAATATATATTTGGCCAGATATTTAGAATATGATTTTTGATTGACATTATGCAATAACTGATTTAATTGATTGTTTCAGAACTGCCATTTGGTTCCTGTTAAAATTCTTGCCATACTTTATCACATCAGTTCAAGTACACAAGGGCCAGATGCAGATGGTAGAACAAGCAGGAAAGGTAAGTAAAGTCTGGGAATTTGTCATTTAAATGATAAATACAGTAATGTCTCTTTTCAACAGTCAGCTCTGTTGAAAATAAATTACAACTTTGATAATTCAAATGTAATGTTAATTTTGTCAATTTGTTCAAAATCTATTGTCATTGTAATGCCTTGTTACTTTCCGAGTTCCAAATGGCTTAATTCCATTTCTGATTCATCATTTTTCATAAGCATCTGCTTTAAAACACTTCATTGATCTGTAAAATTTAAGTTTTAGTATAACTAAATGTCAGCAACTGGTCTTGAAATTAAAAATATTTGAAACTAGAAAATGGTGATTAATAATTAGGAAATGACTGTTGTTTACTGTTGAAATGAGTTTCATTGTAATAAGACTTCAGGCTTCTTGGAGTCAAAGTTCAATGTAAAATGTTGATTGTTGTTTCAGAGAGGCGTCCCAGTGATATACATACCACTTCACAGAAGTCATCTAGATTACATACTAGTACAGTTCATACTTAGACGATATGACATCAGATGCCCACATATAGCCGCTGGCGACAATCTGAACATTCCTTTCTTTGGGTGAGAAACCATTTATAATTAAGGTGTACAGCTCATTAAAGCAACAAGTTAACTCTTATTTAACTAGGCAACATCATGTATAAAGAGAAAAAACACTAGCGTACTGCTTATAGAAAATAAATCAATTACTTAGTTCTCCATAACTTGTTATAACACCACAGTTGAAAAATTGATGTCATAGCAATGATTTCTGTCAAATCTGAACTGAAGAATATAAAAATATAATATATGAGGTAAGGACAAAAGTGATGTTCAGTGTGGTCATCTTACTTAAGCTTGTTACAAGTAGAACTTGTTTTATGAATCACATTTAAAATGGAAATAGGTATAAGATAGTAAAGTACAAAGTGATGCCCCAGTCATAGTGTCACACTTTTTGCTACGTTTGGAAACGTGGCAGAACGTGAACAAACGTGGCAACAGCTAGGCATAACCCTGGCAGAATTTGGAAATTGTGGGTAAGAAATGGGGCACAACGGTGACACTATAACTAGGGCATAAGATAACACATACATGATTTAGAATCAAGTATAGAAAAATTTCAACAAAGAGTATTTCAAGTTTGTGAATGTTGTTTATATTCAGGTGGTTGATGAAAAGTCTTGGTGGTTTCTTCATCAGACGTAAACTGGACCAGCAGGCGGGTAAAAAGGACATGGTCTACAGGGCTGTACTTCACTCGGTCAGTATCAATATCTCTTGTTTTGATAATTTAACGTAAACCCAATACAGTAGTTATTTATTTAAGATGAGAAAAAATTGTAACTTCTGTTTTGTAAAGATTGATGTATCTTTTAAAATATGTGAGTAGAAATAATTTGTTTATTGCTACAGTTAAAAGGTTGCTAGCCTTTAATACTTCATCAACTTTGATTTTTGTCATTTCACTACATACAAGAACTGTTAAGGTCTAGCAAATCATTAAGGTTTTCCATGCTTCATTCTTTGTTATTTCAGTACATACAAGCATTGTTAAGGTCTGGCGCATCATTAAAGTTTTTCATTGTTCATTCGTTGTTTTTTCAGTACATACAAGCACTGTTAAGGTCAGGCGAATCATTTAAGTTTTTCATTGAGGGTGGAAGAACAAGATCTGGTAAACCCAGTGCACCTAAAGGAGGCCTCATGTCTGTTGTGGTGGATGCTGTCTCGAACGGTATGTCAGCTTTTCTCGAGAAATTCTACAAATTATCATTTTCAGTTGAGCTCTATTTTATCAAATCAGTTTCACAAAAGTGTATAAGTTTGTTGAAATCTTAAAGTGTTTTCTTAGTTTAGAGCACATCTTTCACTTAACTTGTAAGTATAAAATGAAAAAGGCAGTAGTAAAATGAGCAGAAAACTAGGAATAGCTGAGACCTCTTTGTGAGAAAAAACGTTTGCCAATATACTAAAAAAAACCTACAAAACCAAATAAAAAAATTAGATTAAATATATATATATATATTATATAGACTTAGGACAAACTGTTAAGAGAAAGAAATAATTAATTCAAATACATAATAGAAAAAAGTGCAAATCCTGATGTGCTCATGAGTTTGATGTTTGTATGTTCTGTTTCATTCCAGATGTAATAGAGGATGCCTATATTGTCCCCATTAGTATCAACTATGAAAAATTACCAGAAGGCAACTTTAACAGGGAACAAATGGTAAGATAGATCAATGACAATTTGTTTTAAAGTAAAAATTATACACAATTGCTCATATTAGTCTGTGGGGCCGCGGTGGCCTAGTGCTTAAAGTCGCCGACTTGTAATCATAAACCTCCTAGTTCGATTCCCGTCCGGGGCAAGCTTGTGTGAGAAAGTTGCCAGTGACTTGCCATAGGTCGGTGGTTTACTCCGAGTACTCTGGTTTCCTCCACCAGTAAAACTGCCACTTCCGTAAATGACCTTAGCTGTTGATCGGACCATAAGCCCTTAATACAAACAAACAAAAAATCATATTAGTCTGTCTTTTGTATTAGTTGATCAATTTGGCTACACATATAGAGTAGCCTACGGTATGTTTTGCAATTAATGTAAATTATCCATTTAATTTCAATTTGCAGCATGAAAACTTTATTTGTGATTTTGTTCATTTTAATTTCAGGGTCTGTCCAAAAAGAAAGAGTCTTTCTTTGGAGCACTCAAAGCTATTTGGGAGGTGTATAGAAGTCACTTTGGCAGTGTACGAGTCGAGTTCTCACAACCCTTCTCTCTCAAGGTAAGAAATTATAAATCATAATTTACCTATGTTGTACAGGCATTGATGAATTTAACCATGTTTAATGCATGATCTATTTATGACTATGTGTTATAAAACATACTGATTATAAATATATATATGAGAAAAAGGTTCAGAACAGAATTTAGTTCAAGTATTTACTGTACTGTACGGACTCAAGTTATCTACACTGATGAAGATCATTGGTTTGAATCACGTTGTCGCCTCCTAAACCTTTAAGTTAATGAGTAGCCTCCTTTTCCGGCATTCATTGACAGCATTGAAAGGATAGCACAAAAATTGGTATATTAGGTTTCAGAATAAAGTGTAAGTTTAGAAATGATGATGAAGGAAATGAAACGTGTATGTAAACATTTTAGATAGTTGTGTCTAGCTTAACATAGAACAATTATACATTGGAAACACAAGTGGTACAAACCATTTAATTGACTGTAGATAATAGAGATATATTTTATTTACCAATATTTAATATTTTTCTGGGATTCTATGTATGTGCAATGTGAGTGCTTTGGAAGGAAATTGTAATGTAAAATAATAGTTTATATGAAATCATTATTAATAACTTATAAACTAACTCAGACTATTATAAAGATATTTATTTGAAAATTGCATCACAAAACATCAGTCATTCATCCTTTTATAAAAAAGATCTCAGTGAAGTTTTATGATGTTTGTCCTACTTTAACAGACATTCTTTGGCTGCTTGGTTAGTAAAGTGATTGGCAATCTCTGTGCTGCAATTTTATGTTCCTTTGTTGAAAATTGAAAATTAATTCTTGTTGTGCTATGACGAGTTATCAGCACATAAACCCTATACTCTGCATTTCCTGTAAATCCAGTTTCTTAGTTGTTGATAATTTGTGTCATTTTGCAGGAATACCTACAGAGAAATCAGCCACCGCCTCCTGTCAACTTGTCAGGTAGTAGCAGTGATAATTCTATTGAAGAATGTGCCCAACAGCCAGTCAGAAGCTCTAGTCTCACATCTCTTTTTGGCACAGATGTCATCAATGAAGACCAACGTCAGCTCGTCAAAAGTTTGTCAGAACACATCACATATGGTAAGCGTACCTATACTTAACTATAAAGTATTTATAACTTTATGGCATTTTTTAGCTCACCTGTTTAAAAAAGAAAAGCTTATGTCATCACTGGGGTGGGCAGCGCCCAATCTCACATTAAAGTTTATGTTTAGGTCTGTTGCAGCCAAAATACTAAGCCTATATGTTAAGTTTTGTATTTAGATTCGTTGCTGAGTAAATATAGGACCTACAGTAGCCAATCTTTACAAACTTATTTTTATTTTTGTTACATTATTTTAACTATTGTGAAGTCAAAAGTTTAAGTGGTTTTATCTCACATTGTGCATCATATTTTCTTTATTCACAGCTAGTGTACGTGCAACACCTATAATGTGTACAAACATGATCTCCTTCCTTCTACTGACAAAACACAGAAAGGTGGGTTCAATTAGTGTACCATGGTTTGCTGAATAATTTAAAACAAGTATCAGTTGCTCTGTTGTTGTTAATATCAAATAGCATGTCAAATTCCTTGGCAATATAAGAGTGTTAAATTTGTTATGAAGTATTTTTCCAAGCTATAAAAAAGCATAAATGTAATAACAAAATAATCTGTATTTTAGATTTAGGTAGATTGTATTATGTCTTTTAAAATGAAAACGATGTATTATTATTTTTGAAAATTACTCAAAATGCAGAGAAGTCAAATTGATTGAAATTGATTGATAATTAATTAAAAAATTAAAACGAAAATTATGTAATATTTGTTCAATGTTCTGAACAGGGAGTTTCTATGAAGCGCTTGGTTGCAGATCTTGATTGGTTAAAAGAAGAGTTGAAGGTCAAAGGTCAAGATGTGTCGTTTGTTGGAGAAACACGTGATGTTATTGAGTATGCCTGTGACTTGCTTGGCCGAAGCATTGTAGAATTAAGGTAATTTTTTATTATTCATGACTTTGAATACCCTTATTGAATATGTATCTTTCATAAAAAAAAAACATAAAACACTTAATAGCTATCTGATCAATTGTATTTTTATTCCATCGGGACCGAATGGTTTTTGACAGTATGCCTTTAAAGGACAACTCCTCTGAGAATATTAGGCAGACTTCAACCAAAGTTGGCAGGAAGCATACTTAGGGAAAGAGAATTCAAGATTGTACAATTGAAGTCCCTGATCCCCAGAGACAGGTGGGCGGGGCCAAAAGGGGTAAATTTGACAGTATGCTTTAAACAACATCTCTGAAACTACTAGGCAGATTTCAACCAAGTTTGGCAGGAAGCATACTTAGGAAAAGGGAATTAAAGATTGTACAATTGAAGTGTCTGACCCCCTCCTCCAGGGGACAGGTGGGCGGGGCCAAGTGTTAAATTTGACAGTATGCCTTTAAACGACATCACTGAAACTAATGAGCAGATTTCAACAAGATGGGCCTCTCTTTCGTGCTATTAAAGAAATAATTAATGCTTTTGTTAATATTTGTGATATGTATATGTAAAGCCAGGACACGAATACGTAGTACATAGATCAACAATGAATATGTTTACAACAATGTAGAGGCAAGTTATATATACATGTATATCAACACTATGTTCACAAGAACATTAATCATTTCTATTCTCTGATTTGAAATAACAAGCACACATATATAATGCCTTTAGTTATGCATCCCTCATATAAAGCCATAGTGCCATATTTTATTCATTATACATGTAAGAGTGTGATTATAATTTTATTGGTTTTTCCTCAATTTTCTTCAGTTTTTACCTTAAAAACCTCACTGGTGCTTGTTAGACTCATAGTTGCCAACTCTCCATATTTTGGAGGGAGTCTCCCTATTTTTCACACACAATTTTCACTTTTGACATCAGTATAATTCCTGAACCTTGCTTATCAACTTGCTCTAACTTAGTGTATTGCAGAGAACTGCTAAAATGAGGCAGTTTACACTACTATTTTGTCATATAGGGCATTGATTATAGATATTTAAGACATTTTTCAGATTTTGCTACGCGTTTTCTCCCCCATGAAAATTTCAAATAGTTTGCAAGTATGCAGACTGAAAGTGCACATTATAAATAGAAGAATACATTTCACAACAAATAAAAACTGGTATACCTGATGACAAAATGAAGTTTTTGTAATGACGGGAAAGTTTGTACACAAGCATGTGCACACACGTTGTCGTCCAATAATATATGGCTGTCAACCAATCAACAACAAAATAGTATCACATGTATGATTAGTTTTATCTTCAATATTTCTGTGAATATTAATTAAGAAAATACTAAAATTAGAGACATCAAAAAAATGCCACAGAATGACAATAAGATAACTTTGTAAGTTGTGATGACTATTTTAGTATTATGTTATGTAATATTTATTTTCTTTTGTAATTTTTTTGACAGATACTCTAAAGATGACCCTAGTGCTGTAGAGTATATCAAGCCAAGTCTTTCCTTACCAGGGGTGTTTGAGCTGAATTACTATAGCAACACCCTCGTATCTGCATTTTTGCTAGAAAGTGTACTAGGTATGAATTTTTCATTACAATTTAAAAGGATCTTATAATAATACATCTACTGAAAAAAGCACTCTTGTACAAGTTTCAAGTTTTTTATTTCTGATAGTATTGATAGTGAGAAAATTAAATATTCAACTTCTTTTAAAAAAAACTACTGGGCCAATTTCAGCCAAAGGAAGAAAGTGTACCCATGGTTAACTGCTTTATGTTTGTGAATAACTAGGGGCTTGCCCCCATATGGGCCCAATAAGGGGGTAGAATTGGGTACATTTTTAAAAATCCTCTCATTAACTGATGCTACGGTTACTTTCATATTTGATATGCATGATCTTTGAGTTTACAAAGTTTGGGAACGAAAACAAAATATCTGTGTATAAATGAACAACTAAGAGGTGCTTCAGTGGGGTATTTTAAAAATGTTGACTTCTCAAGAACTACTGGGCCAGTTTCAACCACATTTAGTAGAAAGTAGCCCCATACATAGCCTTCAACAGCTTGTAACTTATTTATTGCCCAATGTTTATGATTTTTATATAGACCATAACTCGTAAAATTGTTCGACTTGGATTACTCAGTTGACTGTTAAGGCCCCATGGGCTTCTTGTTAAATTTCTTTTCACCAAACCAATGCTCTGATTTCCTTCATATTTAGTCATTGTTAACAAAGTTTGCAAACAAAAACAAAATCTATTATAAACGATTCACTAGGTCAACAGCTCCTTATGTAGCAATTGCTCGTAAAAATGTTTGACCTAGATTACTCAGGTGACCGTTAAGCCCCCATGGGCCTCTTGTAATAGTTTGCTCTGTGGTATTGAACTATATGTATGCCATATAGAGATATGGTGTGTGAATGGTCTTAATCTTAGTCTTGAAATATATAGTCTCACTATTTAATAGGGCATCTTGGCAGCTATAAACAACAACTACATGCACTTAAGTTGATTAAATGTTTGTTTTACAGTGTGCTCTGTGATATACCACTGTGATATTGAACTATACATACCAGAACCCATAAGCAAGAGGGAAGCAGTGACAGCTTGTGTTGGTGACATTCTAGAAACAGCAATTGACATTTGTAAATTATTGAAATATGAGTTTACTTTCGTCCCAGTAAGTACTTTGTACTGACATTATCTAGCATATAGAAATTAACAGCTGTGTTTTTTATTACAAAAGATTATAATTTTGAAGCATAACATTAAACATAACAAATTTCAAAGGTTATGAAATAGAAAAAATGCTCCATTTTGCGGTGATTCACATTTTAAATTAAACATGAGTATAAAATGCCTCCTTTTCATCTTAAGATACCCACAGGGTATTTCTTTTTACTAACTCATCAACAATTGGCCAACTAATGGAGAAATGTTCATACTTATGAAAAATTCTGGGCCAAACTGTATTGGTTCCATATATTTTGCCACAGAGCAGGTGTCCAATCAAATTGGACGTTCTGGACCTATGTTAGGCTGAAGAGTAGAAATGTTTGTGCAATTTGAGGGAAAATAATTGAAAAACTGAATGTATTTCACCTTAAAGTCCCTTTCGGCTAGTACTTATCATTTCTTTCTTGGAAGCATAGAAGAGGACTCCAAGATTCAATCAATTTGATTGGTTTAACATACTTCATAAATATTAACACAAAACAATAATGCTATAATGAGTTGTCCCATGGTGTATGCATGTAGCATCTGTGGAAATCAGATGATGCCACCTATTATGTTAGTAAATGAATATATTAACAAGTATGTCCAGACACTTACTGTATTTCTATCATTTTTGAGACAATTGGAAGTTAAAAATGTGTATTGTTCAGGTTTAAAGCAGTTGTTATTCATAATTTAATTCAAATTAAGACAGATTATTTGTTAAGTATATATAAATCTGAGAGTATGTTGTATTTATTTCAGCCTTGTTGTGATTTAGAAGAAATGCTCACAGAGCAGATTTATCAGTTTATGTCCATGGAAATCATTCACACACAAGATTCACAGGCAAGTTTTAATTTCAACTTAATTCTATATCTCCCTGCATTTATTTATTTCCTGTCATATTCTTTATGTTTTAGTCAAGAAATGCTGATTTGCATTTAAAGAATTTAGCATTAATATCACTATTCATTCACAATTGTTGTAAACCCAAAAGAGATATTTCTTGAAAATGGCACAAAGAAATATGACAATTTTAAGCATGTAAATTAATTAAACAGTCTGATCAATGATGGTAGACAATGATCCATTTAATTAGCTCACAGGCATATTGTACTCTATTAATGGTGCGTTTGTTTACTGTGGAATCCAAATCAAAAAGGCACACAAGTGTCATTCCAACTTTATATCTGTAAGGTGTTATTGTTTATAGGAAATAGTTTCATGTATGTGTCATTACAATATATTTATGTAAATCTGAATTTAACCTGCACCAGGTTGAAAGTGAGCTCGATCAGTATGATCGCGGCTGGTCCAAACGATTCTCGGCAACTGTATCCTGGGAAGATGAGGAGGAGGACGACAACAGAGATGTCCTAGAAGAACAATTTGTCAAAGTAAAAACACATTCTTTACGTTCTTGTGGTTAGGGAAGAAGTCATTTGGGGAAAAGTTCGAGTGTTGTTTCAAACATAAGCACTCTTTGTCCAAACAATGGGTGTTCAGGTAGCGTAGTGGTTAGATGCTCGTTTTTCACCAATGCAGCCAGGGTTTGATTCGTGGAGTCATAAGTGGGATGGTAGAGAATTGCCAACCTGAGCAAGGGAGTTGCCTCTGGGCACTCTGGTTTCTTCCCACAGAAAGTATCCACTCACACTACCATCCGTGCCAACGAGAGAGATTTTTACATAAGTTGTAATAACCTGTATTTCAATTGTTGTACCAAATATAAAATGTAAACTTTTAAAATTAAAACTTTAAACAATATGTGCTTGAATTTAGATGATATAAGGTGGTAGTTTCGATTTTAATAGGAGAAATGTAGATAAATCTTTGTTTTTGCCTTGTCTGTAGATTGTTTCGTCTTTTAAAGCCTGCTCTTTACACATGTTGCCACAAAAAGAGTTGAACCCATCAGAAAAATATGGTTCTGTCCATCATTTATAGTTGAATCTAGAAAATGAAAAGCAAATTTTGGATATACATTTTAGTTGTTTATTATTGATAATACTGAATTCATTGTCATAAATATATGTATGAATATATTTGAAATAGGATATGTACATGTGTTACATTCTAGGCAACACCTTTTTGTTAAATTCCTCAATATAATTGTCAAACTTTACATATAATCAATAATTGCTTTATAGAACATGGTACTGATGCATTTAAATATGATCAATATGCGTGCATGTATATATATCTTGTAGATAAATGTTGAGAGTGAAGATTGTGTCCAGAAGATGATGTTCTTTCACAGTGTTCTCGCTCCATACCTGGAATCTTACCTAGTCACTGCTAGACAGATCAATCTGAGTTTGAAAGCAGAAATACCAGGTTTGTTTGTGTTTATACCTGTAATAAATTACAGCTCAACAGTTCAACTTGAATTTGACATCAGAAATACCAGATTTTTGTTTATGCCTAGTAATAAACTACAGCTCAACAGTTCAACTTGAGTTTGACATCAGAAATACCAGGTTTGTGTTTATGCCTAGTAATAAATTACAGCTTAACAATTCAACTTGAGTTTGACATCAGAAATACCAGGTTTGTATTTATGCCTTGTAATAAATTACAGCTTAACAATTCAACTTGAGTTTGACATCAGAAACACCAGGCTTGTGTTTATGCCTAGGAATAAACTACATTTCAAAGGATTTTGTCCAGATGGATGTTAAGGCCCCATGGGCCTCTTGTTTGAATATTGCTTGATCATTATATATTCTTTTTTAAACAGAGAATGATTTTCTACACAAGGTACAGGATTTTGCAAAGGACAGAATTGAAAAAGGAATTGCTACATACAGTAAGTGAAATAAAACATGTGGGGAGGTAATTACCATGCGGTTTATATATACAGTCATATTAGAAATGAAAGGAATGTAACACTGATACATTCTAGTGATACAATATTAGAAAGTTGTGTAAAAGACCCTTGAATTCTTTAAAAAGACTTATAAATAATGCAATTTAATTTGACAAAGTTCAACATAGGATTCAACTGGTTCATGCTTTCCAACTTCAACATATTGTATAACTTAATTCTAAGGGTTTTTAATTAAATCCTTTTTTGTCCCCGCTTTTCGAAGAAAACATGAGAATATTAATTTGGGTGTGTCCCTCCCTCTGTCTGTCTGTCATACTTGGTTTCCGTGCTCTAACTGCTCTAATAATGTTCCGATTTCAACCAAACTTGTTTTATTGTTACATACTGACAACACTCTGGCTAAGTTCGAAGGCCAAGGCGATGAGATTTATTGATTTTGAGTTTTTCCTGACTTTTGTAACAAAACACATATACCTGTTTATGAATTAGATCACAGATATTAGGGAAGAAAAGAAAAACAACAGATTATTTTACAAAATATCTAGTGCTGATAATATTATTTAGATTTCTAAAAGTTTATAATTAACACTTTATAGTAATTATCGTTTTTATGATTGCAGGTGAAAGTGCTGCATTTGACACATTGAGGAACTCTTTAAAAACTTACCAAGACTTGAAGCTTATAGACTGTTACTACGCTGGGAATCTAAGAATGGTTGGTTTACACGATCATTTCCAGGTCAAAGATAAACTCAATAATTACATCAATCTGTTGGAGACCTTACAGGAATGAAGTGTGATAAATCAAAACATTTCCCAGAGAGCCAGAGAGAAGTGTATCATGTGATATTACTTTGGTGTGTATTATGTGATTATATTGTATCTTAAGAATGTGTATCGTGGGATTATACTATCGCAGTGTGTATGGTGTGATAATATTACTGAGATGAATATCACAAAGTGCTATTTCTTGAATGAGTATGTAATAATATTGTATGTTATGAACGTGTATCATGTGATGATATTACTTCGGTGTGTATCATGTGATCATATTACTTAAGTGTGTATCATGTGATCATATTACTTTAGTGTGTATCATGTGATCATATTACTCTAGTGTGTATCATGTGATCATATTACTTTATTGTGTATCATGTGATCATATTACTTTAGTGTGCATCATGTGATCATATTACTTCAGTGTGTATCATGTGATCATATTACTCTAGTGTGCATCATGTGATATTAAATATATATCTTATGATGAAGTTTTTTTTTTTTAATCTGATAAGATCCTTCTGGAGTTGGGGAGAATGAAGGCCTGTGATTCACAGGATAATTGGAGAGAATGACGGCCTGTGATTCACAGAATCATTGGAGAGAATGAAGGCCTGTGATTCACAAGATCATTGGAGAGAATGAAGGACTGTGATTCACAGGATCATTGGAGAGAATGAAGGCCTGTGATTCACAGGATCATTGGAGACAATGAAGGCCTGTGATTCACAGGAACATTGGAGAGAATGAAGGCCTGTGATTCACAGCTGGAGTTGGAGAGAATGAAGGCCTGTGATTCACAGCTGGAGTTGGAGAGAATGAAGGCCTGTGATTCACAGGATCATTGGGGGAATTAGGAGAATAAAATGTGATTACAGAGGTGAATGTGGACATGATGTGTAGTATATATGATTGATGTAATGATTTTTACAGTTAGTAGGTGTACATGTATCTGCATTGACTTTTTACTATTAGAGCTTAGAGATACATAGTACAGTCAGCTCTCTTTATCATGAAAGCAATTGGAGTTAAGTAGAGTTTTGACTTACCATATTCGACCTTATCAGCACCCCTCCCTTTTCAAGCACCTACTGTCCTGTATAATAGTTAAGATCTATTACAGGAGAGCATTGCAGTACATTTATTCAGTGTTTGGAATCCTAATATGGTCCTGATAAGCAGACCCTGTATTTCTGCTAATTTTTTAAGCACCCTTGGCACTTATTAGGTTGAATACGGTAAAGACATTTCATATGTAACAAGAGTATACTGTTTGTGGTGACAAGACGGAAATGTCTTGGATATAACAAAAGTAAACTGTATTTATATGACTTCAAAGACAGCTGTCTGGAGTGTGAAATTATGCTTTAGCATAAAAGTATGTAGCTATGCTGTTCCACTTATGCTGTAGTGTTTCCTTCCAACATCTGGAGTTATCATACAATTATTACACTTTATACAAACACATAAAGGGCTTGTCACAAGTTTAATGAAAGGCTTGTCACAAGGAGATGAAATTAGAGTCACAAGTTGATGAAGGGCTTGTCACAAGGAGATGAAATTAGAGTCACAAGTTGATGAAGGGCTTGTCAAAAGTTTAAAGTGGTGCATTGTTGTGAAATATATTATTGTTATTATTTAATATTGTTAGAATATTGCTTCAAAAGCACTGAAAAAATTAATCTTTGCACATACAAGTAAAACAGTGGTGCCAAATTTGAAATATTTTATTTATGATACTTGTGACATGCATTATTATTTATACTATTTGGTGCATCAAAAAAACTGAATTCAGTAATTGTAATATGACCATGGTACCAGTTAAAACATTTGTATTTCCAAGTCAAATTCTTGTCCATTTGAATACTTTAATAATGATAACATTTTATGTTGTGATGTATTTGAAATAAATGACTTTGTTGTTAAGAAAAGAATATTATCAACACATTACATGTGTCACATGTTGCTCATTGATATCTAGTCTGTTTCTGGTAAGGTGACCAATATAATCTCAGGATTTCTTATACAAGGAAGTCTGTTAAATGTTTTTTTTATACATGTAGTTTTAATTTAAAAATCAAACTTAACACTGATTTTTTTTTTTTTTTTTTTACATTGTACATTTTTATTTAAGTAACAAAGTAAAAAGTAATAATATGTTCAAAGTAAACAATTATCTGGTATATATCAATGTTAATGTTACAGCAAATATACATGTAGGTAATACTGAATATATGTTATAACAACAGTCCCAGAATGAGGCTTGACATTCACCTGTAAGGGAATTTCAGATAATATTTTTTCTGTCTCTTTCAACAATTTAGAATAATAACTATGCGAATACATATAGATTAGAAATGTATTTTCAGACGACCATGACATATGCAGAGTGGTCAGAATAGCTCTTTTTTCTATTTTTGTTTCTTTTTTTTTGTAATTATACCACATTTATTATTTTGTATAAAAATATGATGGTTTAAATGTAATGCTCTCAGCTTATCCTAGTTGTGAAAAAAATACAAGTGTACTCTTAACTGTTCATTAACATTGTCTGTGCACTGTCCATTGAAAGTACTATTAATGCAAACCAACTTTATTTGTGGGGAATTTGTTTTTGCATAGGTTGTGATTGCATCATTTCCACAAAATTTTAATAGCATTGAATGATAGAGAGACAGTTATACCTGAAAATTGAATTCATGTTGCCAAATTTTTCTGTGTAATCGGAAAAATGTCGCAAATAAAAGTTGGTAAATTTCTAGTAGTACACAGGGAATTTGTTTTATAATGTTATTAATACAGAAACTTTATTTATAAAACGGTTGTTTAAAATACTCTAGGGATCAGTGCAATTGTAACATGTTCCTTGGTAGATTTCATAAACCACTTGATAGATCTTCATAATGCATAAATTAACAGCTTTTTTCTGTAATCATAGTTTCTGTTGTGCAGGCAAATATATACAATATTCTACTGCCATAATCACCATTTTCAACCAAACATTTAGCAAGCCTAATTAGAAATTTGGTATGTATTGTCAATTGGTAGTCACCAATTTGAAGTGTCTTTTTTCAGTGAAGACAGTCAGCTTAAGTATAATTAGATTTGTATCTTAGGTTTCCACAAAGTCAGTTTATTGCCCATGGGTGGTTAATTGCTTCATAAAAAAACTGTTAATGGGTAGGATGTTTTTGGTACAAAAAATAATCAAAGGTTATTGAAGGTAAGAAAGTTAATGTTTACAAAATGTAGTATCAACTTCTTCTAGAATATTCTGTAATTGATTGATTCCTGTATAGTTTAAGAAGGAACAGCACTCACAATCTGTAATCTTTCATGCTTTGTATTTACTGCAATTGTTTTCTTGATTTGATAAACGCAGTAAATTTAAAAAATTAGACAATAAACTTAGAAATATAAAATATCAGTCTAAATTGAATTATTGACATGGGCCTTAATAATTTTGTTATTGTATTTTAGAAATTTTAAGTACTGGGAGGCTATCGGGTTAGGTTATACTATTAAACATGCACCTGAAAAGGTATATTTACATGTATATATAATTGACCGCAATTTTCGTTGATCTCAATATAATCTCTAGAGAAATGATTTTGAATATTTAATGTATATGATGTTTCATGTCTTGTTAAATATTACTTGTCTCCATTTTTCACAGAAGAGAAAAAGACAAAAGGAATATTTCATGGGTTAATTCTTATTTATGTATTTGAGTTACTTGTTTAAATTTCAATTAAGTTCAACTTGTTAATCACAAAGTTGCATATTAAAGTAAAAAAACTCAGTATAAATTTTTACTTACAACATATTTCTAAAATGTGTTCATTAAAATGATGATATATAAAAGCAAGTACATGTACACAAGTTGTTGTCAATATATAACATATTCAAATCTTTCAATATTTACTCTTTATATACTGAGTAATGTTCCCATAATTTTACTGTCTGATAATGTATCTATGTATTTCAGTTTTTTTAGATTTATAACTTTGTATCGTTTCAAGACATTTATTATAATTTATCTACATGTGCTTTGTAGTGTTCTAGGTGACAAGTGCAAAAACTACCATGATTCTAGGATATTCTTTTTCAATCTATGCCACCATCCAATCGGCAAACCTCGGGTGAATCCGTTATTCTCATTCAAACCTCAGCTGTACTACGGTCGGTGATATATGTCTGCACCGCACATTTCTTCGCCGGAAGAAGACATTTCACTCAGAGTGGTGTACCCAAAAGTGCTATTTTATAGAAATAGCGACCTTTCAAGAATGCATGTAACAT
>JAUMGZ010162681.1:0-16053 GCA_032359645.1 Pododesmus macrochisma
GATATAGCTTCATAATAAATTTTTAATCTAAAGTATATTGTTTGTTTAATTTCTAAAGTGATGAAGAGGGGGTAATTAACTTTTCAGGTAGTGCCTTCCCAGCCCTCGTTTTACTAAGGTACACAGACAACAGCGACGAAAAACACCATGTTCTATGTCGTAATAATGCATTTGTGGCGCCCGAAGGTGGGTGGATCAAAGACGGGCGTCTCTTTATAGATATAAATGGTCCGAACGGTAAGCTTAATTTCACAATATTCTCGGAGTTTAGTTAGCGTTTCCTTGTTCGTCAGTTATTCCAACTGACGTCATGCTTCTTAATTACTGTATAAAACAAATTTAAATTCTTTATTTTCAATTAAGGGCCCCAGGTGGGACATGATGACAGCAGTACTTTTAATATCAAACATAAGAAAAAACATAAATGAACAATACAATATGCAGCATAATGATATAACAATCAACAGTATACACTTGTTAGAATGTAAATCATACAAAATGTAAATATAAATAAAATGTTATGTAGTCATATATACTATAAGATCCCGTTTCTAGGTTTATCAAAACTATATATTGGATTCGTAAAAAAATAAATGTCCTTAGTCTTTCAATGGTAGCCTGGCCTTGCATCGGATATTTGTTCTTATTGCGCTGTGATGTTTGTTAGTTGTTATACAAAACATTTCACAATAGAAGTCCACCTTGTCTCTTAACCAAGTTAACAAGTGTTTTAAATAATTATAACTTTAAGTGGAGACTTTTAAAGAAAATATATATATAATAATCATGTGTTAAATACTGTATTTCATTCATTTGTAGTAAAACTATGATAATAATTGTGTTAGATAAGTACATGTATGTATGTAATAAGATGAAAACCATTGTATATTGAAACAATATCGATTAAAATCGTTATAATTCCTAAGTTATCATAGTCCACCTTGTCTCTTAACTGAGAAAACAAGCCCATATTTAAAAGTAATAAGGTTGCTAAACAGAAAAGGGACCAGGAGTTGATGCTATATATAGATATATAACAAATTTTTTGTTATTACATGCATACAAATATCGGACGACCATTCTGTTTTTAGGAAGCAGCAGCCCGAGATTTGGATTGTTCGAGTCTTAAAGAAGCCGAAAAGCGTCAAGACAAAAAGAGTAACAACATGATCCAAAGAATAGTTCTGGTAAACGGAAGGAACCAGTTACAACTATGGGGACATTCTGATAATAAATATATGTTAAGCGTCATTATATTTCAGTGTAATTTTTACCAAAAATAGCCCACGTTTTATGACCATTCTTGTTTTAAAGCTTTGCGTATTTGCGTAATGAAAAGTTCCTTAATTGAATTACTGCATTACATAAGCAAGCGCGATAAATTGATTTGTCAAGTAGTGTTTTTATAAAATATTCCTATAATATATGTTCTTTATATAATATTCTTCTTAACTCTACATTATATTATACATTCATGTCTTCTCTATTTTTAGTTGACAGTGTCGAAAATAAGCACGACTAGTATGTCTGGCCTTGGAGGACTTGTAGTCGTCAGACCTTTCAGTTGTACTAGAAATACGTCAAGAGAGATAAAGGAAGCTGCTTTTGAGAAGTTATCTCAGCAGAAGAGATCAATACGCCAAAAGTACAGAAGTAGTAAACAATTGTGTATCCTCTACCCAGACGGAACAGAGGTTAATATGTTACCTGTTAAATATGAAGAATTTTCTATCTTTGGAAATAGAAACTACCTGGACCCCCAAAAACGTTTTGATCGACTTCAACTGTACTTGTGTGATAAAGTAAGTCCACAAAGAATTATATGTTGACTAATTCATGTTTATTTAAAAGAAAAATTTATCAGCTGGTTGTAAGCTTGATTGAGTGTAAGGAGCCATCCGCAATTATCATCCTTTTTCCAAAGTCTGCAAACAGCACGCTAGGGGGAGGGGGTTTGTTTGTCATTATTTAATTCGCACGTCGCTGTCTCCTTTTTGTTTCGCATTCGCCAGGCATTTTATCACGACCTTGTTTATATTATTTGAGAAATGGCGCAACAACTAATATTAAGAGATTTATAATATCATTTTATATAAGAAAGGTACCCATTAGGCAATACTTAAAAACAAGTGATACATGTGTATATAAATAGCACAAACCGTGTTATAATAAAGGATGATGTACACTTCTGCAGGGGGCGAGAAAATATTGCTGTTTGCAGACTTTTGAAAAAGGGTGATAATTAATGATGGCCTTGGCCTAGATATTGTAGAAAGCAAAATCAATATTTAGTTATACCTATATACGTGTAAAGATGTGTGTTGTACCACATTCGTACATTGTACCCCAATGGTAGTTTAATCGTTTGCTTTCTAGTATGTATGCCATTTTATGAGTTTTTGTTTCATGTTCAGGTAACTTCGATTTAAACCAGTCCTTCGAATTAGTAACAGACAGTTCTTCTGATGAGGATCTGCCCCATTGTGATAATTCTTCACAAGTGGTTACTTTCGATACGAACAGCGCAGTAGAATGTTCATCATCTGCGACAAATGATACCTTACAACTGACAGTCGACGTTACATTTCATACGAGTGATGGAATGTTTGTGAAAACTTTTCCAAACAACGCCAAGGGCTCTGTGAGTACAACTTTCAAGAAGTTCCCATTTTACCATGTGTATTGTTGTTCAATTTAAATTCATAGTTACTGTTATTAATATTTACGCATCTTTCCTACTTACTATGTCTATCAACACTTTTTTTTCTAAAAATATGATAAATTTATTAAATCGACTGAATCTGAAAGCACTATTTCAATGTCAGTTTTGTATTCCAATGTGATAGCATGCACATAACACGTGTGTTTGTTTGTTAACGTCACTTCAAGAATCGTCTACTGATATCGCGACAAAAACAAAGCTTTGTTTTAATATTGAAATGTGGTAACAGTAACGTTAAAGGATAGTCCAAGCAGAAGGAAGGGCAACTGCGTTACCGCTTACTCTTCTTCATTTTTACAATAGGCTCGGCATGTGCCGCGGTTAATCAAAATTCCTTTACATGGGGCATCACGATTAGCTTTTCTGAGAGTAACGTTTTTGATCTTTGTCTGACCTCTTTCATTTTATCCTCCCCCTTCAGCGATGCGCAGATTTAATTAAGGATCTTATATTTTTCAGACATTCAGTTATTTCATATCTAATCTATACTAGATTTTCTGGTTTTTTTTTTAAATGATTAAACAATTTTAATTGCAGACTTTAATTGATTATGCCGCTGAGTACATGTCTTCTAAAATCTTGATATTGAAAGTCACAGCGTCAGAAAGAGAAATCAAAACTTCTGGCAGACTGATGGAGTAATCATCCTCCTCCGAGTTTCGTGTCAGCGTGGAACTGATAACAGACAGGTTGACAATTATTTTAATCATTCATTTTTAAGGCAACGTGTATTTCGTGCAGTAGGCTGGGATAGTTTAAAACTTGTTGCATTGTGTGTTTTTGTTTGCTAGGTATGTGTGTGATAAATCCTTGTCAAAAACAACATTCTCAGCACATCTGTCCGACAATGATGTATGAGAAAGAATATATGAATGTGTTGGGTGTATATGCTTATTTCTTTCAGAAGAGTGTTTATATTGCCACAGTCTTGCAAGTCAGTATAACATAGGACAGTATTGTTCAAAGTAATGAATTTAAATCAGAACTAATTGATGTGCAGACAACTTTTGTTCTTTTCAGAGAGCCGCTCTTCAAGCGTAAACAATCTCTACATCTAATTTCGTATTATTGATAGGTTTTATACAATATATGCGTGAGGCAATCATTGACACCATAAACATATCAACATCAGCTAGTTAGCCTCAGAGATGACTTGGAAGGATAGTGTAAAACAGATCAGATAAAACATGGAATTACTTTATCATAGAACTATTTACACATATATCAGCTTACTTTGACACAAAATTGTGACTAGAATACACACTGCCAATTATAAAGCACTGGGTTAAATACAAATTTCAAAACTTTTCATTTAATTTCTAATTTTTGTGTTCTACTACTATTCAATTTATAACTATGGGACTGCTTGTGTCAGTCATTTACAGAATCATTGGGTATTTTCTTTTTACTTTTCGAAGATCATTTTCGGTTCTTTTTTTATTAAGTATAATGTTTGTTCTATGCTGCGTTTTGTCAATTTCCATCAACAATATTTTCTTTACATTCTTTCGTTTTCAGTGTCAATGCAGAAACCGATGATTGCCTCGAGCTCGAGCCCATCACAGCTGACATGGGCATTGCAACAGATGTCCCGCTTCTGGTTGTTCAGAAGGTCTTACAATCACTGTACGTATATAAATATTACTGCTTTGTAATAATATTTTATATTCAACACAACTGAACCTAACAATAATATCATTATAAAAACCTCTTATTTACGAATATAATGGTACTATACTTTTATATGTCCAGACATGGCATTACAGAGCCAACATATGTGCTCAAAGTGTACCAACAGACGTTTATTAAGGGACGCCCCTTGGACAGTATTGAAGAGAAAAGTTCTATAGAGGGCGAAACCTCTCCTATATTCATAAGTAGAAGATCTCTCTTAAACGATGCATTTGAAGAGATGCGTTATCTTGAAAGTATTCGGTTTCCGTTGGAAGTAAACTTCCACGGGGAGTCCGCAAGGGACTATGGAGGTCCCAGGAAAGACTTTCTTTGACAAATCATTAAGGAAATAAAACAAAGAATTGTAACCAAAAAGATGGACAATTAATTCTCACTGAATCAGAAGAGGCCTTAGCAATGCAACGATACTTCTAAGGTGGATTGATCATTGATATGTAATTGCATTCACGAAGAAATACTTAATAAAATGTTACTTGTGTAATAAATTCTAAGAAAAATAGGATGTTTAAAAGGTATTGTTGGAATAACCCTTTTATGGAATACGGTGCATTGATATTTGATAGTAAAACGTAAGACTAATTGATTCACTACACAACATTTAAAGCTTTTTTAATTATTGTTTTTTTTTTGTTTGTTTTCATTTTCAACATGTGGTATTCTTGTAACTTTATACAAATTATTTTTGTAACAATAGGTCTTAACGCTATTCAAGGGGGCCATGCGCAGATTACTTGGACGGCATAATTGACAATACTCCAGATGGAGAAGTCAAATATCAATTTATGATGGGGCTACGGAGGACTGGGATAAAATAGGTAAGTTTCTTAACAATTAATTATGTTTAGAATGCAGACTTGCAATAGTAATACTCTCACAGTAAACCGCTACGTTTTTAATTTACGCTAATATTGATTTGGGTGAATTTGACAATGAATCTATTTGTATGACATTGTGCGATACACGTTGAAAGTGTCCACCGATTCACGGGATATGTTAAGAATAACAATGGCCATTAATCTATAAATCTTTTTTTCACTAGTAAGTTAATTATGAAGTATATATAAATTAATAAATATATTTGAATAATGCAGAATACATTATTCAATAAATTGATTACTTTTTGAACACATTCATTATTTAAAAGCGCCATACCCTATCATAGTATAAGACTTTCTCTTTGTTCTCTATATAATATATGATATATGCGTTTACATCAGAGCATATTTTGAGGAGATAGTTACTTTAATTCATAACATTACAGGGAATGTCACTTTTTATATGTTAATAAAACATAGGTGTGTTACGGATAAATATGAACTTTACCATTGCTATTTCACGCTGCTATTAAACTTAAAAAACAGTTGTCTCCGTAAGACACAGCTGCTTTCAGCGATGTTCTTTATTTCAACCCATTATCTGAATAAAATTCAAGTATTCACATTTGCATTCAGTTCATGGAAAACAAAACAGCCATCAACATTGTGTTCAGACCAAGAGCATCAGTATCGTTAAACGTAAATGAATTACTCCGTCTGATGCCGGCTGCTTTTTCTGAAGACGGCAGTAGCCGAAGAGTGCGTGAAGAAGCATCGTACAGAGAGTTTGTCAAATACACTAGAGAAGTCTATGGTTTGTATCAATACAATGTACTTTTGCAAATGCAAAAATCAGTCATTTTACTTACTCATTGAATACAATAAGCTGATATGATTCTCACTTTTTGCGATATAATTGTTTTCATTATGCTTTCTGATGTATTATTCATTCAGTTTTTCCAAAATAATTTATGAACACAGTGGCTCTCATTTATAAGACGCAAATACTTATATCTGACACTGACGACGTATGCACAAACACAAGTGGTTGGATTTCTTTGTTACTTCGCACACATTTAATTGAATATTGAAGATTGCAGACAAATACATCTTCCAATACTCAATTATTTAAGTTTTTCTAGAAATAAAATTGAAAAATGAATATGGTTAAGATTCATCGAATTGATCGACTACGATAATTAGTTAATAAAATGACGAAGCAATCAATCAGGTTAGGGCTCATCCGATCAATCGAATGATCACGATCAAGCAATCAATTAATCAATCAATTGATAAATGAATCAATCAGTCAAATAGGGTTAGGGTTCTTCCTATATCAATTGATCGATCACGATCAATCCATCAAGTATTTCAAATTAATATGTTTCTGTAAAAAAATCTTATTTTCATTTGCTATCTTTGAAAGCAAAATAGATACAATATTTCCCTGGCCACACTATCGTTTGATGCTGACTTCAGTATAAAATTTGTATTTGTATATTATTTAGTAAAATAGCCTGTTTGAACCCATGATGTAATCGTGTTGCCTTACACCTTGCTTTTTATACTTTTAGACAAATCAACGATCTTAACGGTCTATGGGTCGATTTTTATTATTTCATCAATGTTTTAATATACTAGTCATAGTAAAGTTAAAAATCAAGTATGATCATTGAAACCATTAGTTGATTGTACATATGCATCTGTAGTTTAGATGTATTATACTTGGCATAAAACCCGTCACTTCACACAATGCTATCAGTTACTATCATTGACAAGACTGGGACTTAATCACTCTACGTATTCAAAATGTTCTCATTTTTTATGATGTAAACGTGGTTGTATATCAATGTTATTTTTTCAAAATATGATGTAAAGTGACACCCCTACTAGGTACCGTGGCAGTACATACTTTTGATTGTTGCAAGTGTTTGTAATTTGGAAATGATTATCACAGCAATGAAATAACACTTACACAGGTTTCTGTCGCCCACAATCAGTACAATATATATCAAGGTTCAGTGTAAACATGCCTTTGGATACATTCCTGAGATATGGCTGGTTATAACACTTGTCCTTGTTGTTAATCACTAAAATTATAGACATCAGCCACAGGTAAAATGTTTCAACACGATGAAGCGATAGTGAGGTACGTGACCCTATCCGGATTCCACAATAAAGCTTTCATGTTTATGCTTTTCATTTATGATCAAAATAGAGACACAAAACATGTATTGTAATAAATTGCCCTGCGCGATAGTATGGTTTTATTCAGTGCACATATCTGATAGATAAATATAAACAATAAGCGATCAATGTTTGCTATGGTAACTAATGAGATAGCACTGTCAATGTGCTTTACTGTAATGAAATATATTTGAACACTTATTTAAGAGACATGTCTTTTGTATATGTAAATTATGTTTATAAACAAAACTGGAATTATCAAGTACAGGCGTTCAATAACAGAACATAATTATTGAGTGCTTCTTTCCATGTATTTGCATTCATCAGTCCGTTTTGTTGAAATATCAACTCTGCAAATGCATCAAAATCTTCCGAACCACTTCTTCTGGGTATCTGGCATTCTGTAATGGCCCACTTGATGTCATTGTTGCTAACATACTGCAGAGAGTCGATGCCTCCTTCAGTTAACAATCGTAATTTATAAATAGCTGCTACAATAGCAAAACACAACAAAATTATGATTTATTACATGTATCATCTACATGCACAAACATCCTACAAACATCTAATTCTTTACAATTACAAACAGTCAATGAAGTAAAATGGTAGCACAAAACAATGAGGTTATTAAACTGAGTTATCCCCAAAGGGAGTGTTACACTGATTTAATATACATAACACCAACTCTTAGCTTAAAATAAATATAATCACTACATATGTAGACAGGTTTTGTTAAAATCTGAACTGGTATCAAGTTTTTTTATTGGCAAATATAAAACTTTTCTGGGAAGGAGACGAACCAATTGGCTCTATGTCAGGACCGAGTGAAGTATAACAGTAATGTGTCTCTTTGATGTAAAGTTGCCATCAGTCACAAGAGTACAAAAATGCAACCTGAATCATGCCTCCGATAAATATGATATGTATAAAAGGAAGGAGCCAAAACCCGGTGTGAATTACCCCGTTGCGAACCCCAGATCTTGCTCGAAGCTGCTGTCACTAATGGACGCAAAAGAAGAAGAATTAATTTTGAATAGACAAGACTTTAGTTAATCAAAGTAACAGAGTCATTGGGGCAACGGTGACACAAAATCCACGATGGTTATGATGGACAAAAACCATACCCAATAATAATACTAAAATGTCTTGCCAAAATTCAAAATGTGCGCGTAGTCAAAACAGGAATTTGTATACGTATTCCTCTGGACACGTGTTTCGAACAACCCAGTTCTCATCAGCAAAGGTGACGTTATAATACTTTTATAGAATTAATATTATCAAAAGACAAACAGACTGACGGACTTACTTACCTCAAAGAAAGCCAAAATATGCATCAACCACAACAATTTAGAATACACATGTACAGGTAAGTATGAAACTGTATCTTCTTAGGTCCTAAACTCGAAAATAATTGGCAGAACGTTATAAATCGGGAATAAATGACGGCGTACTTTACATACAGCAATGGCCCCTCGAGGGGAACAAAATTCAGTATATAATGTGTTTAGAAGGAAATGCTCATGGGTTATGGCTACTCCCGGGGCTAGACCGCCTGCAGAGGCAACCACCCAAGTGATAAGAATACAAAAATGCAAACTGAATCATGCCTCTGATAAATATTTTATTAAGGCCTAGAATTTCGTCGTGGTTTTTCGATTTATTATTTTTATAAGAGGAAGGAGCCACAACTCTGTGTAAATTACCCCGTCGCGAACCCCAGATCTTGCTCGAACCTGCTGTTATTAATGGACGCAAGAGAAGAATTCATTTTGAATAGACAAGACTTCAGTAAATCAAAGTTACAGAGCCAACCTGTACGAAAAAAAAAGAAACCTTGATATGGCCTTAACATGAGTTGTAGGGCCTTTTACCCCCAACAAAACAAACATCTTGAGATGATTTGAGTGCTATGCTGGTCGTAACTTAATGTGTTAATAATATCTGCATTTTATTCCTGCATTTCACAAAATATCCTTTATTCATTCTGAATTTGAATTAGACGTTTTGCTTTGAGTGAGTACTGTTATCATGCAAGCAACAGGTAAGTGGGACTGAACTAAATTTAGCGCGAAAGAAGAAATCTAAATCTAAATGAAGTACTGCATGTTATAATTTAAAATAACCAAGGCTTACTTGATGATTAACATACCCATCGATACATACATGATTGGCAAATCCAAAAGGCTTTAATTTGTCATATTTGTAAATATCATGTATTAAAGAATCAGTAGAATTGTGCAACAACATATGGAATTTGTTATGTTGTCAGATACATGAACGAATAAAAATCTAGCAGATTATCCTTTTGCAGTTCATTCAATTTTGAATTCAATTAAATTCCATGAATACATGTATATAAAATAAAAATAAAACAGAAATAAAAGATTGAATACTCATGTTATTCTAATAAGTTTAAATTATGCTTACCCGTCCACATGCCACACACAATTTGGTCCAATTGATCGGTACATTTTTCTTTGAATTCTTCTATGTCTACGATACGCTACTACTCCGACAGGATCGACTTCTTGCATTAATTTCATAATTGTGTCTCTGTATAAATGGAACAAAGTCACCACGCAAGATAACTATTTTTTTTTTATTTTTATATACAATCATGTACATCATCTTGAGATATGTGTACTTTTTGTCATGCAATATTTTTTTTTCCTGAAATTATTGAGAATTGAGTATTACCTACAAATATAGAGTCAATTTCGACGAAGAATATTCGTTAAACTTCTGTTACCAATAGTTTCTGGAAGATCTGATAAAATATTCGGACAAAATACAGATAGAGAAAAGTTATGCAAAACCAGCCACACGTCCTGTTTAATAGTTGAAAAAATATAGAAACGAAATGTCTTTATGTTGAATTTTAAAACAAGTTCTGTAAATAATTTGTTTCGTATATTACAAATACATTAAAAGATTATCACAGAATATAACTATTTAAAGGCAAAATAGATTTGCTGTTTATTTACCACAATAGCACGACGAACATCCGCTTCTTTGTGAATAGCGGGACCTTTTCTGGAAGGAATTCCAAGCCGTTTCGATCTTTTTCTAATTGCATTTGGACTAAATTCAAAGTGAAAATGATAAAGTCCAAAGGTTTAGTTGTATGCAACGAAAAAAATAGGACAGCTGTTTTTGACAACCCAGTCTTCGTCAGCAGAGCAAAGACATTTTGATAGACAATTTAATATTCAACTACCTGACCGAATAAACGAATTCAATAATAAAATAACAATAATGAATTAATTAAATGTATTTTGGAACATGGGACAAAACGACAAAGTTCTTATCATCTACAGATTGTTGATATTCAAAACAAAAATTAGCTTAATATTTCCGATTTCACGTCTAGTTCACACTTTATCAGTGATTTCTTGACAAAAGACGAACAAGACGAAAGGGAGAAAAACCAAACGATACAAAAAGAAGAGCAGAGTTGACATGAGCGTGAAACAATAGAGCAGTCAGAGAGAAGAATAAATCCATGCACTGACGTTACCGCATAGGCTTTTCCTATCATACCTCACATCGTTATCTCATCATACTCATACCATCTGCAAAAATAAAAATACGATGCAACCTGGAACGGGCAACAGACACATGAAATAACTAAAAATGTCTGTGAGAGGACCTCGTCCAACATTAAATAAATAGCTCTAACCGCTATGATAATCAACACGTCCAAAGACAAAATGATACGAAACGTCTACTGTTGCAATTTTGTGTAGAACAGTGTTTTTAGTACATATGAAGTCAGTAGGTAGAATATAAGCTAAACAATTTTTGTTGACCTGATATTTTGTAGGAAATACCCTTATTATAAAACTTTTTAAATATCAACTGTGAATAAGCAACAAAATCCTTACCATAAGGTTTCCGCGTAAAGTCTCTTCAGTAGTCCAGCTATTTCCTTGTATGAAAACTGTCGGTTTGCCAGGAAAACCAAGCATTCCTCAACTATTCAATACAATATTGTTTCTTATAAAGGTTTGATAATTTGATCGTTGTAAATATGAACTTGGCAGAAAAATGTTCGGTTGAATGCAAGATTAAACTTGTAGGTAAAGTAAGGTAATGAAAAGTGGGACATGGATACTTACAGCCTCAACCGGTTCAATGATTTAGTCCAGAACAGTTTATCTACAGATTCATAAGAGAACAACATACGAAACTTACGGCCTTAGAATATCGTCTTGGTTTTTCGATTTACTATTTTATTTTTCTAAAGCCTCGGAACGTAACGGGCTTACATTGTTTTAAGATAAGCGTGTAATTTTTTAAATTGATTTTATATTGGTAAAATCAGATAGTTATTGACCAAGTCTTCTAGTCCCATTAACAAACAAACTAATGGCCCTGGGTTCATGTAGCCCATGCTTGCAAACAAAGGCAACAGGATACTATAAAACACAGCGGCGTGAATGTGATCCTTGTTTCTCCCAATAAAGCATACGTCAAAATTGTTGTCAGTAAAGTGCCAAATTAGCTTAACACATTGAACATACATTGATTGTTGAATTAGTTTAATCTATCAAATAAATATACATGATCACGGAAAAGAATAATTGAACACACACACACAAAATATATGAAAAGTTCAAAGCTAAATGAGTCCTAATTGAGCATTTTATTTTTGGACAAGGTATAATCATGACTTCAGTACAAGTAAATAATGAATTCTGTTTTGGTCAGGTGTACTATATAAGCGATTAATATCGCATAAGAGTGCATTGTGTGTACTTTTAACATTCTTTTGGTCCCAAAGTAATATCCACACTATATGTTGTCTGTCAATATATATCACGTTCACGTATGATTGACTTGCTCCTTGCTATCAACATTGACACACACACACACACACACACACACACACACACACACACACACACTGTCGAACTTGTTCACGCTGTTACACATTTTCGTATATATAGAATATTTAGCTGTATTTCAGTACATGTTTGTCAAACGTCAATATTTAAAATGTATATATTATGAAGGAAACGTACATTATGTATTGAAAGATAAAGAGCTCTAAATAATACAGGGATTGTCTTTTAGGCTAAGAAACGATAAAACATAATGTTGGTGTCAGTAATACTTTTCACTATCATGGCTTATAATTCACTGCCATTATATTTACACTAAAACACATCAGTATCGACAATAAACATTTAACACTATTGTGGTGTTGTGTCTCACTCATATTGTATACAGGAAAAAGTACAAAGACAATTAATTATATTCATAACGTTATAAATTATTGTACATTGGCTTATGATCATAACATTTATTATTTACCAAGCGTTGGTGTGTTTAAGGCACACCGTCATTTATTCCCGATTCATAACGTTCTGCTAGTTATTTTTGTTTGTTTGTTTCATTGGGGTTTAAGGTCCCTTTTAACATCTAAGGTCATATCGAGACGGTGACTGCTTGTGACAGTGCCCACTGATGGCGACTTTATAGTGCTGTCTCACTGCAATATCACGCCGCAGACATATTGACGTGATACCTCACTCGGTCACAGTATACTGACACCGACCCAACCAGTCCTCCTCCAACCCATTATTGCTACGTGTTTAGCAGGGAGCGAGGAGAGTGCCCAAACTTAACGCCTTGAATTGTGACGCCTCCGGGATTCGATCCAGCGAACCGGATTCCTCAACAGTGTACCAGCTGCGAGGCGAACACGTTAGCCCTCACAGCCACCGCCGCTGGTGCCAGTTTTTTTTTTGAGTTATGTACCTAAGAAGATACAGTTTCATACTTACCTGTATTCTAAATAAATTATTGTGTCTGGTGGTTATTCTTTATTGTAAGAAAATTCTTGTTTTGACTACGCGCACATTTTACATTTTGGCAAATCATTTTTGTATTATTGTTTGGGTATTGATTTTGTACATCATAACCATCGTAAATTTGTTGTCACAGTTTCCCCTTTGACTCTGTAGCTTTGTCTATTCAAAATTCATTTTCTCTATAGCGTCTATTTATGACTGCTGCTTCGAAGCAAGACCTGGGATTCGGTACGGGGATGTCTCACACAGAGTTTCGGCTCCTTCATCTTATAAATATCATATTTATCGGAGACATGTTTCAGATTGCATTTTGTAGAATTATTTGCTCAAATGACAGAAATAAAATTATTTTGAATGTTCAAAACAAGTATTCAACTGGTACATGTATCTCAGTAAAATGTGGTTATATGTTTATACAGATGTACCCAGACAAAACCCAGAGTTACACGGTATAATACTTGACTGTGCGTGTATACATATGTACCCAGACAGTAACCCAGAGTTACATGGTATAATAAATGTTCGCCATTGTTGACACACGAAATAAGCCAGTACAATACAAGTGCATTGTATGACAATTGTAGACATGACCTATTTCTGATATGATTGTGTACAACTTCTCAAACTGTTATGACTGTTGAAGTTTCGTCTTCAACTTTAAATCCGTTAAATATACATTTTCTTAAAAACTAAGATTGTCATATTTTTCACGAACATAAGCTGATCATCTCGTTTCAATTTCACGTTGTACTATTACATTTGAGTTATTGCCAATAAAAGTAGGTTGGTTGAAACAACTGAATAAACAAACGTAGTTTTTGTAATCGCAAAATGAAATGCTGGATAGATCCAGATAAAGGGCAAATGCTAATACTTCAATTTTACTATTAAGTGATAAATTGTCATAATACATTCATTTTGGCTGGAAGTCACTTATTAGTTTGGTATATTAATTTTGATATACAAGCATAACCTACATTATTAATAAGATCATTTGTTTGTCAGAGATAAACGAAGCAGACGACATAAAAATATCCAAACTTAAAAGTTCAATATCTAAACTATAAGATACAACAGGGTCTTATTTTGTTTTGTTTTGTTTTGATTTTTTGGTTAAAAATTAACGGTTATTAAATAAAATACACTTTTACGAGTTTTCACTTATTAGCGTTTTCAATACAAAATAAAAATAATATATCACAAACAAACAAAAAAAGTAAGAACACATATTTGAACTAACTATCCCACGTCATATATGTTGATGTACCCTGACACATTGAAGCAAGTCACAATACAAGTACACGAAAGACTGGTTGCTCCCTTCGATAGCTTCTGCAAGTTCAGTGAGTACCTGTGTTTGAAGATGATTAATTAAAGACGCGCTCTTTCCCTTTGTTTACATCGCTTCCCCAGGACAGCACTAAGCTTTGCAACTATTTTGACGGAGAGCAACGAAACGAACAAAGGGTATAATATCAGTTTTGATAATTAAGGGCTTAACTTAGAATGTTGCTTATTTATCTTTTCCGACTGAGAGTTTACACAATAGAAATATTCGCTACGTTAGTAATACAATTAACAAATAGGTGAAACGAAAAGTTAACATATTTACTGTACAATGCATAACAAGCAGAACGATGGCACCTTGTCAAAAGACAACATATGTCTACTTAGGTTTTACATAAAAAATAAGCTTACTGCATACAAAGGTACCTCGTACTCATGATGCACCAGATAATGCGAGAGAGCTGAGCAAAAAATGATGTTGATTGACTCTTTCGGTTTTTGCTAAAAACAAATAAATGAATAAATAAATAAATAAATAAATAAATAAAAAAAATAAAAAAATAAATAAAAAATGGTAACTTAGAGACTTGGAATTTTAATGGAGACCAATTTGTTTTTAGCGTATTTACTAAATTTTGAAATGTAAGTCTATATTTAAAATGCGTTATATCATGCTTGAAGTAGGAAGGTTGATGCCTCAGTAACCGATTTAACTAAAAAGACTGGTTTCTTATAGAGTGATTGTCCTCAGTCGGTCCGCATGGATAACTATTCTTGGGGATTGTTGTGATGTCAATTTATTTCTTGTTTAATTTTGTTCTGTTGCTGAATTTGTTGATGCAGTTATTTTTTGTTGTCAACGTCTTTCGTTCTACTTATTCCACTTATCTTGTGTTTAGGACAAATCACTAGTCCAGGGACATGAGTAAACGAAAGGAAAATGAAAAAAAAAACACACGCGGTAAAAACCCCAACACAAATATTAAACTAAAATAGACTGCTGGTATAATTCCGAAGCGACACCAGGTGTCGAAAGATTTGTGTTACATGATACATACGTGTCACCCGTTTTGATATGTCAACTTTGTATGTGACAACATTTTCTGAAGCAAACTAAGGCGTAGCGTCGTTTAGAGATGTGAAAAAGTATAGATCTACACATAAATATGTTACGCCGTTTATGATACTGATGGCATTTTGGAAAATGACTTTACTAGCAAAGAAGTGTGCTCTGTAAAAATCTGGTCAGGGAACGCATTCGTTATGTAATTGTAAAAAACAACCAGATAATATGTCTTTATATTTTATTTATTTGTTTATTGTCGTACACTTTAATAAAATCCATTTACTTGGATACTCAAATTGTTATAAAAACAATGGCTAGTCATCCCATTTTAATTTCCTGCTGTTTTAGACTTCATATACAAAAATACAAAAATACAGCCTGAATCATACCTCCGATAAATATGATATTTATAAGAGGAAGGAGCCAAATCTCTGTGTGAATTACCCCGTCGCGAACCCCAGATCT
>JAUMGZ010162692.1:0-16050 GCA_032359645.1 Pododesmus macrochisma
AAGACAGATATTACTGTTCGGTGTTTGGGATGTAACTGATATAAGAGTAATTGGTAAGTAATTTGTAACCGTGTTTGGGATTTAACTGATATTAGAGTAATTGGTAAGTAATTTGTAACAGTGTTTGGGATTGTTGTGATGTCAATTTTATTCCTAACATTCTGGTGCTGAATTGTTTGATGCAGTTGTTGTTTGTTTGTCTATATCTCTCGTTCTGTCGATTCCACTCGTACTGTTTTTAACTGATATTGAGTAATTAGTAAGCCATTGTTTTACTGATTGGTGTTGAGGAAGTAATTGATATTATAGTAACTTGTGACTGATTTTCTACATTTATATTTTATATTAGAGTAACTGGTAATTGATGTTTCCCTTTTCTTGGGAGTTTGTTTTAATATGGGTATTACGTCCCTTTAACTCATGTCGAGGTCATACTGAGACAGTGTCTGCTTGTGACAGTGCGCACTGACGGCAACTTTATAGTGCTGTCTCACTGAAATATCAAACTATCGACAAATTGACATGATACTTCACTCGTTCACATTATCCTGACACCGAACCAACCAGTGGTTCTTCTATCGTGAAATGCTGAGCGCTTAGCAAGGAGCGAGAAGATTACCTAATTTTAACTTCACAGTTTTGAGGCGGTCGGGAACTGAACCCCGCCTACAAGAACACGAAGCCTTAAGCCACCACGCATGTTACAAGCATGGAGAATATCACCTGTTGTCAACAAGAATCGTGAGCAGAAAATGTCGCCTGTTCATCCGTCCAAGTTACACGTATTCTTATATGGAGGGGATTCGTAGTAAAACATTCAAACATATAAACATATCAATCTCTAAGTTGAAAAAAAATATAATGCACCATGAGTGCAATTTACAAGTGTATTGTTTGTAAATCTTATTCACGTGCTGAATGTTTTAATGGTGCTTTTTCAATCTCACTTTTGTAAGTTAACAAATACAACGTTTTTAAATGTGTATTTTTTTAAAAAAAAAAATTCACGATTTTGTAATATATCATTTACAGAGATATACTTAAGAATGTGTATGTGTGGATCGTGTTTATGTGTGCGTTTACACAGTAAAAAATATGAATTCTACATCTTTTGCGAATTGCGTTGTCCAAATAAGGAAGATAAAACTACAATACTTGCAAAAAAATTGAAGAAATACGATAAACGTAACAAAGGCTATTTACAAACCATATTACTTTTACGGCAACATGTCTTTTCTCTCCATGGTGTGCGTGTGCGTGTGTGTGTGTGTGTGTGTGTGTGTGTGTGCAAAAACAAGTTAGACAGGTTGAAGGGTAGAGACCAGACAATAGGGCTTTATTTAAACCGGCAACCCCCGATCCTCAAGCGCATACTTATAATACAGCTATGAGGGCTTTCTTTAAACCCACCAACCCCTATCCTCAAGCACATACACATTCACAGCTTAGAGAGCCGAGAGTTTCATCTTTGTAAGCAATATAAAGTAAATAGATAATTATATACTATGTAGTAGGCATTTGTTGTGTGAAGTGATAAAATAATTATAGTTATTACCATACAAAAGAAAGTTCAGCCTATTGTACCCTTATAATACTCGAGAGTTCTGATGGCTGATTGCGGAATGTTGTATAAACATATGTAATCATTATTTATGTATCGCCATTTTTTTTGTTTATATTTACATAACACCTAGTCTTAAACCTTATAAATGATATCTTTCGTACATATACATTTAATAAATATTCTCAATCTCTTTGTCATTATTATATTTTAAGTAGAAATTAGAAATTTATTTAAACATTAAAATCATACTAGTATGATTAAACAATTCAAGTTTGATGTATACTGCATTGCACGTTAAAATTAATTGAAATTCAACTTGGTTATATACTGCATCGCACGTTAAAATTAATTGAAATATTTCATTGTTAATGCTTGAATAATGTTTTTTTTGGCAAATATGGGCCCATTGAACATATACCTTTATAATCACCTAGATTGTAAAAAGATTACAGAACGTCGATGTAAATCGAGTCTACGAAGCCGATACATGTGGTAATCGCACAATACGTAGATCTTTTGAACGCTTATCGCCGAATCACTGTGTTGACAGGTACATAAAGTATATGGATACATATACACATAGTATATATGACGTTATTCATATCTATTGTTTTAAACTAGTGTATACTCACATCACATCAACGTGAAGATTTACTAAGGTGTCTGGCTATATTGTATTAGTGCATCAAGGAATTTCAACCAAAATATACATGTAACCATTTTAATAGAATAGTTAAGTCGGAGTTTGTTGTTGTTTTGTTTTAGTTTAACATTTGTATTTCTTCGTTCTGTTCCTGTATCCCTCTTTTCCCCTTGCTTTGCTCATGTCCCTGTATTCAAGGTTTTTGAATTACGTCTTGAGTATTTTACACCGGCATCCCCCTCCCCTTTTAGATTTAACTAGGTCTTGTCTACTCTCATTTTATTTTCCCCTTCGATTCGTAGCTTAGATTTGGGTCATGAGCAAGGCAATTCAACTAATTTTGTTGGTTTGACGTCATTTTTACATCCCCGTTTCAGTTGCCACGTTCATTGTGATGATGACGTTTTGATGACACTGTTGCCTGTTAGTCAATAACCTTTGTTTTGTTGATATTATTCCTTTTTGTTTTATATATAACACATTTACACTTTATCAAAAGAATTGAATATTTTCTAAGCATATATTCGTCTAGGACATGAACGTTATCTCGATCAACAATTGATGATTTGAGTTGAGGGTAAACATGAATTCCGGACTCTTGAGCTTCTTTCATACAAAATAAACTTCCTTAGCAGTTCCACGGTGGTAGCTAGTATCGAATGATTCTGTAATGTGTTTTATGTTTTTCATTGCACTTATATGTTTGCTGTTGTTTTCCTTTGGTCGTAAGCTTCATTGATACATGACTCATGCTTTCTTACCTTGGAAGTTTGTCGGGCTCTCATGTATCGTTTGACTCTAAGTTTCAAATGCTTCTTTACCACTGGTGTTTTTGACGTCTTTTATTGTCAGACCTTCTCATTCAGATGGTATGCTCCCTTTGTTCTGAAATATGTTCAAGCTATCATTGCATGTCATTTCCATCGGTTCAGATGTCGTGCGTCTTTACTTTGGACACTTGTTGGAACTTTTTTTTGATCGTAAACACCTCTCATTTATATAATACAAAAATGCAATCTGAAACATGCCTCTAACAAATATGATATCTATAAAAGGAAAGAGCAATCAATATTTTGTGTTAGACACCCTCGTCCCGAACCCCAGATTTAGTTTCGAAGCAGCCGTCATTAATAGACGCTATAGAGAACATTAATTTACAATGGACGAGACTTAGGTAAATCAAAACTACAGAGCCAAAGGTGGGAGGGGAACAATCACGATGGTTATGATGTACAAAAATCATACCCCAAAAATAATACAAAATTATATTGCCAAAACTTTAAATGTGCGCGTAGTCAAAATAGAAATTTATGAACGTATTCCTCCGGACACGTGTTTCTAACAACCCTCATAATCAAAGGTGACGTCATATATCATGCCTCCTTAATCCTTGTGTTTTGACGTTTTCATCGGTCGTCTTACCTTTTCATTCAGATGTTATACTTCCATGGTTAGGGCATTTGCTTCGGGCTGGTAGGCTTGTACTAGATTCTCAGGTCGTTGGATCGAATTCGGTCGGGTCAAAACCTAAGAAGTTAAAATTAGGCAATCTTCTCATTCCCTGCGCTAAGCGCTCAGCATTACTGGGTAGGGGGACTGGTTGGCTCGGTGTCAGGATAATGTGACCGAGTGAAGTATCATGTCAATGAATCTGCGGCGTGATACTTCAGTGAGTCAGCACTATAAAAGTCGCTATAAGAGCGCACTGTAACAAGCAGACACCGTCTCGATATGACCTATACATGAGTTATGGGGACGCTAAACCAAAATAAACAAAACAGTAATTCAATATTTCTGATGAATGTCGACATTTTTCTAGTTTGTCAGATCCAATGTTCAGATACTGTGTTTTTTCTTACTCCCGATGGTCTTGGACATTTCAATGGTCATGTAGCCTTTTCATTCTTATGTCATGTTTTTGCTTTACTTTGGATGCTTTTTGATGTTGTCTGTGATGGTCATACTTTCTGGTTCAGATATTATTCTTCCCCTGCGAGTCCGTTTATGACGGTTGATTTGGAGCTTGGCTTCGGGTCGAGGGCGGGGACCTCTCACCTATTTGGTTGGTTGGACGTACGTTTTAATACCCCCCCTAAACATAAACAGTCGCATTTGGCTGGTTAGTTCTTGTGGCGACTTTTTGATGAAGCTATTGTTTGTTTATCAATAGCGTTTGTTCTGTTGATCCTATTTCTTCTTTTTTTCCCCTTATCCATGAGGTTGTTTGACGTTATCATTGATCATTAGCCTCTCATTATGTCTCGATATATTACTTTTGATATTTGGTGTTTTCGGCGTTTTTCTTGATCGATAAATTCTCTGCTTCAGGTGTCGTACTTCCTTACTTTTGACGTTTATTTGTGTTTCCCGATCCATGCGGTGGGTGACCGTCCTAAGTCGGTCCGCATGGATTTCTAGTCGTGGTAATTGTTGTGATGTCTATTTAAATCCTTACATTCTGGTGCTGAATTGTTTGATACAGTTAGTGTTTGTCTGTCAATGTCTCTCGTTCTGTTGATTCCACTATTACTGTTGTTTGCTTGTCAGATTTCTGGTTAAGATGTTATTCTTTCTATCTTTTATTACGGCCGTCAGACCCTCTCATTCAAATGTTATGCTTCCGTACTTACCACCAAGCTTGTTTTACAGGGTTATAGATAGCATTATCTTAAATAGACTTTTGTTACGTTTTATAGAACATATTCAAAAGATCTTTTGAAATATGGTATTTTACAGTACGTAAATACAGGCATTACACATATCTAATTTTATGGAGATCTTGTTTGCAAGTTAAAATCAACCCGAACCTTTTTATTATTTCTACAACAATTGTAAGGACATTCCTTAACGAAGTTATGGATCCTGTTATCTGACCTTATTTTTGTTGGTCTTCGCGTTATGTTTAATTTTATCGATGTTATACCAAGCAACTTTTTTTTTTATCCCACCGACACATTTCTTTATAATTTTCTCTTCATCGGTCCCCTTTTAAACCTGACAGTTTAGCTGGTTCTGTTATTGCTCCTGTACCTTTGCAAGCGTATTAATACGTGTTCATAATTGTCACATGACATTTCAAACACGTGACTTTGTATGTACGAATCATCCGTATTTTAGCCTCTGTTTTTCTGTTGTGTGCTGGTTGCCTACGTCCAATCTTCGTGTTTCAAGATAACATTAAGTAAAATTGTAAATCGAAAAACCAAGACGACATTCTAGGCTGCAAGTCCATGGACATCGGCAAACAATAAGAAAACGTTGGAAGCACACAGAAAAATGAACCACATAAACATTTATTAACTAATAATGGAAACATCACGAACTTCTATTAAAAAAACAAGAAGTTCGGCCTAGAATATCGTCTGGTTTTTTTTATTTACTATTTTATTAACATATATCGACACTCGTGTATTTCACCATACGCTGTATTAACGTTTTTCTTTTCGAATTGACACTATACAGCGATAACACATTTAAGAAATTGGTTTGATACACAAGATAATGTCAAGTACCTATCGTCTATTTGGTTCACTTATTTACGCCATACTTATCGTTCATAAGTATTACACGCGTAGTAGGTTGTATATAACAACACTATACAGGGCACTTTATTTTAATGTAAAACGTTCTACTTTTCTAGTTATCATATCTTATAATTATATGTTTACTGTATGGACATTTTATATAACATTTATATGCTTATTTATCATATATACGTCCGGAACACATGTCCATCAGTCAAAATTCATATATGATTCATTTTATTGATCTGAAAATTAGGATATGGATTTCCGATATTCCAACTCAATTCACAAAGTTCAGTCAATGATAAGATATCACCAAAGGTGCATTTTGAGACTGTGCACTCATTAATTTTTTTAAAGTACACTCTAATAAAAAAAAAAGTTTTAACATGTGAATAGAATACATAAATGTAATCTGAAACATGCCTCTCATAAATATGATATTTATAAGAGGAAAGAGCAAATACTCTGTGCGTGACACTCCCGTTCCGAGCCCAAGATCTTGCTTGAAGCAACCGTCATTAAAGGACACAAAAAAGAAAATTAATTTATAACAGACACGACTTAGGTAAATCAAAGCTACAGAGCCAAAGGGGAAACGGGGGGAAAATCACGATGGTTATGATGTATAAAAACCATACCCAAACAATAAAACAAAATATCTATGAAGAACTTGAACAACAAAACACACAGTTCAACGATGATAAGGGTAATCTAGATCTTGACACTACGGTTATACCTTTAAATGTCAGTAGTTTTATAATCCCACAATGATTTTCTCACGTCTTGCCAAGTCACAATATCTTGTAACACACTTGTCATCTTGTAACACTCTTAACAAGATAACATTGACAAGAATTCATGGACGAGCACACTTTGTATTAGCAAATGCAATCAAATGAACAATTCTGCTTGTTTGCTATTTTTGCTTAGAATGTCTCTTACGTCCTTAATTGTTTTTGTCGGACTAAAATTAAAGGGATTTTATCTGTTGATAAATAATTTAAACATTTACATAAAGAGAACCCAGCAATCTATTGTTGCGCTTTAGAGAAGTATGTATGTTCATTGTGAACAAAGTTAATAGGACAATATATAGAAAGTAAAATAAAGTAAACTTATGAACTTATTTAAAAGCAGAGAGAGAGAGAGAGAGAGAGAGAGAGAGAGCAGCAGCACGACACACACACAGAGAGAGAGAGAGAGAGAGAGAGAGAGCAACAAGACACACACACACACACACACACACACAGAGAGAGAGAGAGAGAGAGAGAGAGAGAGGTGCATCAAGACATAGAAGGAGAGATTAATACATAACGGGAGGGTGAAGAGACAAGAACAACTTGAAAGGAAATAGAGATTGTAACTAAAATTTTACTATATTCTTATTATAATCCAGACTTTATTTTTATTATTACAGATAGGAACTAATCCATTATGGCTTCAGTTGCCTTTGTGAAGTCCAACACACTAACCACTTTTCCAGTAACTCCACAAGCTTCTAGGATTACCAAGACAAGCGACTCATTAGGAAGCTTCAAAAGCCCAATGAAGCCAAGGCTTCCACCTGCAAAAACCCGTCCAGCATCCGTTCAACATCCTGTCCAGCCGCAAATGCAAATGATTCAGAAACTTTCCTTTCCACGCATTCCTCAAATTGTCAGTCGTCTAAGTCGCGAGACGCATTCCAGTCGAGGGACGCGCTGGAATTGGTATAAGTCGGACAATTATGTTGATGCACGAAGCTACACATGGAGAAACTTGCCACTGTATAGAGACTATCAAGCTCTGCTCTGGACAAATGACGGTGCTGTTAAAACTGGATATACTAAGTAAAGTTATCTTAGCAAACACGAAGGCGCCCTTTAAACCGGATATACTATGTAAAGTTATTTTTTTGCATACTTTAGGTTTCATTAGAATTAGAAGTGCTCAAAGAATATATCTTCTGCAAACATTAGATGTCATTAAAAATGATATACTAAGAAAACATTAAGGATAAAACTGGATATACTAAGACAGATATCTTATATGGACAAATATAGAAGTGCCATTAAATTGGTAATACTAAGTAAGGATGACATGATTAATTTGACAATTCAACGTATAACTAATTTTACTACATTCTATATACAATATATTGTGAATTAAACAAACAACCACGCTTTGCTCGAATTGATGAATGACAATGAAAATGTAATTTTGAATGTTTGTTTTAAGTGTCAATTGGCTCATTTTGTTGCTCTGATTCATCGATTTGTAACGTGAAAATAGGACAACATGGACCTGGAAGTGTTAATAAAGCATATCCTTGGAATAGCAAGTGTAAATGTCATCGAAACAACATTATACTGTAGTAAAAAAATGCTGTTTTGTTTTTGCAGGTATTTTGACACTCACAAACATGTTTAGACCGTGTAACTCTGCTTGCCTGATATGTGATTGTCAATATTTAGCCGTTAATTAACACTCCACGATCATGAGTGGTGACCGTTTTATGTCGGCCAGCGATAACCACTTATCTTGTTTCGTTGTGTCGTTATTGATTAGTTAGTTGGTTACAGATTATTGATCTTTCCTCTTATCAATATAATATTTATTGGAGGCATTTTTCAGTTCGCAGTTTTGTATTCTTCTTTGTGGTGTTGCATTGGCTTTTGAACTAGCTGTGATATGTTGATGCCATGTTCTTGTGCCCCCTCCCCCGTTGTTGTGTAAAGTAATAAAATTACAAAAATTACCACGATCAGCCGCCAACAATCAGATTTGGAGTCTTAGTTATTATTTTTGTTACTGAAATATTCTATCTTTACTCTTCAGATAACCTGTTATTATGTTGTACTTATTTAAGTGCTTGTATAATATCTAATTCATGACAGTTATGGTGAATTTAATTTGCATTCCATATGTTGCTTTGATTCTTAAATAACAATAAGTTTTTTTTTTTTTTATAAACAGTTTGCTCAATATGTTTAACGGAATGTCTGTAATGTTACGTGAAACTTTTTATTAAAAATAAATAATGTTAAAAAAGTTCAAATTTGCTGGTTTGTAAATAAAAAAACAGGATCAATGGAATCAACAGAACGAGAGACAGTGACAAACCAACACCAGCCGCATCAAACTATTAAGCACTAGAATATAAGGTTATAAATTAACATCACAATCCTTAAATACTAGTCATCCACATGGACCGACTAAGGATTTAAAACAAAAACACAATTATCAGCAAGTTGGTATGATGCTGCATATAGAGGGGAAACTTCAGTTAATAAATGTATATTAGGTTAATTTTTATGTGTGAGTCTAACGTTTTCTTATTGTTTGCCAATGTCTATGGACTTACAACTTTAGAATACCGTCTTGGTTTTTCAATTTACCACTTTAGTGAGAACATTTTAATTCAACACGCTAGTTCGAAAGGGTAGTAAAACAAATCACAGTTTATTTCCCCAAGAAGGTTCAACTAAGGTTCATTCTATTTCGAGCTCCTGGTAGCTGAGGAGAGATAATGTCTACATAGTCTCCAAACCTTTCATTAACTAACTATTAGAGGGTAGAAAAGCATGTGTTTAGGGGAAGCTCACCAGACAATAGTGCAGGTATTTAATTAACACAACCATCAACAATAGAGAGAAAACTTCAAAGGAACCTGCATTTGGAATCATATGTTTGGGAACAAAGAGATGACAGTTTGAACACCTGATTTCACATCATTGTAAACTACTTAGTAAAGAGCATCCGCACGAAGGAACTTAAGTCCACGTAAAAAAGACTCATTGCAGAAGTTTAATCTAAGGTCCCACGCTACCTTATGCTGTCAAGTCGAACAAAAGCGGTAGACGGAATGATGCATCGATAGAAAGTGAAAAATATATGCCAAATATCCTCAATGTTTCTCTTGCCGATCCTGCGTGATACGCATATGAAATAAAGCTTTCTATCACAAGGAGATGTTTTCTTTGCCGTAATCAATATATAACCTTTATAGAAATATATGACATTAGTTGAATGAATTCTGGATAGATTTCTACGTTGCTATGACCAAACGTCAGGATTAATAAACGTGTTTTACGCTTTAAGTAACTAAAGGTTAAGTTCCAATGACCGGGAGTTTAACAACATTGCCTTAGTCTATGTCGGGATTACCGTTCCATATTTTAAACATATACTTTCATTATGTAATACCCATTACGTTGCGTCTGTTATTCTTTCTTTCTATAGATTATAGAAACAACCGGACAGCATAGATTCATATGCGCGATGAGATATGACAGTTTATTTTTTAAAACAAAAACCCATAACAATTATAGTTTCCTATAAAATGTATTCAAAACAATCATTATTGTTAATATATACTGATTTTAAACAACTGAAATCTGTCTTTTTATAATAACAATACTGTTTGTGTTATTGGGGTTTAGCGTCCCTTTACCTCATGTATAGGTCATATCGAGACGGTGTCTGCTTGCGACGGTGCGCACTTATGGCGATTTTATAGAGCTGTCTCACTGACATATCATGCCGCAGGCACATTATCAAGATACTTCACTCGGTCATATTATACTGACACCGAGCCAACCAGTCCTCCTCCTACCAAGTAATGTTGGACGCTTAGCAGGTAGCGAGAAGATTGCCTTATCTTAAAGTCTTAGGTTTTGACCCGTCCGGGATTCAATCCAACGACCGTGGATTTTAGCACAAGTCTACCAGCACGAAGTGAGCACCCTTACCACTGGGCCCCCGCGCTGGTTAATAACAATACTGAAATGTCATACGAACTAAATTGACGGCTGTTCCTTGGCCTTGGGAACGTAAGTATTAGTTTCTCTTGCGTATGAGGCTGCAGTTATGTTTGATATTTCTTGTTTTACAACTGGAATAGTTTATCTACCATCATAGACACGACCATAACAAAGTTAAATCCATAAAATATATAAACCCTTTTATAGTAAATGTTGTTTTAATGTTGCTGCTTCCATTCCTATTCTTTCACTAGTTTTTATCCTTGACTCTTTCGTCTCGATATTAGTGACAATTTCATGTGATGCCAGTTTGCCATACACCGACATGACACGGTAGCATCACGGCGGAAAATACATGTGTAGTAGGAAACGCTAATGTAATCGAGACCACTTGATTTCGCTTGTAGTGTTTTAATATAATTTCTTGACGTCCTTTTGAAGTTAATAATTATTTTGAATTTTGGGTTTCTTTATTCAGTGTGCATCCCATAGACTTACTGCTTTTGAATATCGCCTTGGTTTTTCGTATTTCCTAAACATACAAAGAGCAATAACTCTTTATTTTGACTGAAATTTATATGGCGAAATCATTATCATTGTAAAATATGTTTCGTGTGTTACTTATTTTGTTTGTTTTATTTATCTTTAATTTCGTTTTGTGTTCCACAACGAACGGCTGTTAAACATAGTGAAACAAACAAAATAAAGGGGAATATATCATATATGACAGCAGCTTCGAACAAGATCTGGGGTTCGCGACGGGGTAATTCACACAGAGTTTTGACTCCTTCCTCTTATGAATATTATATTTATCGGAGGCATTATTCAGGTTGCATTTTTGTATACAGCACTAGTCCTGACCTTTGTTTTTCTGTGTCTATTTAAAATGAATTACCACACCACCCGGTTTCATGTTTCTAGTTGGTCCGCATGGATAGCTATTCTCGAGGATTGTCGTGACGTCAACTTATTTCCTTTTATACTGGTGTTGAATTGTTTGATGCGGCTATTTTTTTTTTTTTTTCGTTTTCCATGTCAGCATGTGAAATGGGCAAATAAGAGGAAAACGTGGGACGCATACAGAAACATGAACAATAATACAATTATTAACCAAAAAGGGAAAACCGTGAAATTTTATTAAAAAACTAGAAGCGAAACCAGGTGCCCGAGAAGAAGTGAGTTTCCTATATGCTTGGTCATAATACATTTAGTTACATAATTATGCATAAAAGGCAACAGTAGTTATGTGATGCGTTATAATTTTTGATGATCTATTTCAGTTTGCAAGATTGAATTTTAGAGGAAACGCTAACTCAATCGCGAGCACCTTGTTTCGCTTCTAGTTTTATAATAGAAGTTCGTGATGTTTACTTTTTAGTTCATACTTGTTTTGTTGTTGTTGTTGACGACATAAAGCTGTATCTTTCATAAACTGTTTATGGTGATTATTGACAGGATTATTGACGTAGAAACAACCCAGATTTTAAAGGCAAATTAGCAGATTTTAAAGTTTCATCGGTCATAGTATAGGAAGGTCGGCGAAATATTACCGAAAGATTATTGAAGGGATAAGATGTTTACAACATGGACGCTTTAGGAGAGGGGATATATTGGGGAAGGTAGTGTGACAAACATAATCTTCGTATAGTAAAAATTTAAAGCAAACTTTGTATCCAAAATTTTATTGTTCCCCAGATAATTAAGTGATACTGAGAATGGGGAGCCTCAACTTATCTCTTCACATTGGTAATCGTACATTATCTAAGTTGCATATTCTTAAAACTAAAATTGTGTAAATTTCTTACATTTTCAATAGATTAAGATTCTAAAAATCTAATATTATCATGATCATATTAAAACTTTAAATCATACAAACGCACCATTCTGTTCACCCATATACAGGTTTTATAACTTACATTAATATTCACCAATAAGTATTTTACAATTATGATCCGCACGATCTGAACTTGTGCAGGTTACTTATTTTATATGTTACAAATGTGTATACTGTATAATATATGAAATTATTATTTTTTTCTGTCTGAAATAAAGCAAAAGCATATCCAATTCCTTCGTATACTACTTGTATCTTTTATAGTTAGCGTTTGTGTATATACTGAAAGAAAGATAACTCTTGTTTTCTTATTTTATCAATAGGCCTTTGACAAAATAAAATCCACATCTTTATTTATTTTTCATTCAAGTTTGCAGTGCAGTCATTCATTTAATTACAGTTGTCTAATATATTTAATGATAAGATACTCAATATTGTTTTTTCTTGTATTTACCAGTCCTATAGTTTATTAATTATTAAAACACACGGTACTCTTCATTATAAATAGAAGCTTCACTTTGTCTTTGTGATTATTTTATTGTTTGCCTATGTTAGCTCTATCTAATTGTATCTACTTATATATTATTCCTCATTGATGTAACAAGAGCGATGATTGGCTAAAGCGTACCACATATAAGGCCATACATGCATAATATGCTTTGTATTTGTATGTATGACATGTAAACATTTGAATACAAATTGGTTAAAAAAAAGTTATATTACAAAAAGATAATCTAAATTAATACATGTAAATGGATAAATAAATAAATATTCAAAGACATGAGCTCCTGCTGTGAGCTTCACATTATTATTATATATTTAGTTGTACACTGACTGGCACCTTCAAAAAACAGGTATACCATAAAACTGGAAACATGAAAATAACTCCAGACCAGCTCATGGAAATAAAGACGTCCTTATTCTGATTTCAGTGTCTGCGCGTGACAACTATCGATTAAATAGTTTGTTATTTGAACATATTTATTCAAGAATCAGTCATACTTCCTCAACTTTGGGTTCACCTGCTTTTATATATCTAGGTTTTGTCTTTTCTAATTTATTTTTCCCTTGAGCCTTAGTGGTGGCATGGTGGAGACTAAACCTGAAATCTAGGACAAATGATTTTTTCCACCCTTATAGATTGCATATCATCTTAAGTGGTACATTACAGTTTGAAATCTATAATATATATTACTAATCAAAACAATTGTCATTTTTTTTTAAGATGCATACATAGTTTACAAATAGTATTTTAATTTTCAATAAATGAGAAAATATAAAAATATAGATATATACATGTGTGGTGCTTACAAGTTGAAAACCTTTTCTGTAAACTTTAGGTACTTTTATCTATAATCTACAAATACTAGGTGAGAAAATACATGTATAGATAGTAGAAATATTCGTTTAAATTGTTATCAGTTAGAATATTTTTTGATTTATACAGTCAGAGAAGTGTACCGACCCTAGGGTCAAATCCAGCTCTTTCAAGTTTGCTCACTTCGTCCCAAGTTGGAGTTTCGGCCAATTGTTTAAAGACAATGTCACCTTTTACTAACAGTTCTACGATAACCTCTCGCTTCCCAGTCTCTCCAATTGTGTAAGAATACAATCTCCCCCATTTAAGCTCTAAGAATGGGTTATTATGAATGTCGATCTCTTTTAGATTGTCCTGGCACCAATCAACATCTTGGTCATCCCTTCGCATCAGAATAAGACGAACATATTGCGTAGTACCATAGTAATGCGCATGCTCAAAGAACAACAATGGTTTATCCCCTCGTTGTTTATCCTTTTCCTTTTCTCCCTTTTTGACATAACATTCCTTCTGTACGTGCTTCGTGTTGTTTTTCTGCTTTGGTTTGTGTTTCTTCTTTTTCCCTTTACCTTTCGGTTCTTCATCAACTTCCGCGTCCCACCTGTCATCGGCATCAAGGAGCGACCGTGTTGTCGATCGGTCATCGACTGTTGTCGCCATGTAAGATATGATATCACGTACTTTGAACCTCATACGATGGCATCCATAAGGCGATCTTGTTGGAAGATCTTTAGTAGAAAGAGCAAGCCAAATACCCTTCAAATCAGGATGGCATGCTAGAGGAGCGCGCCTCGGAAGGTCCGTAAGACCACCGATTAAAAAACCTTCCTTGCGAATAGCTTCCTTCCGCGACAATGTTGTGCAATGCAAAAAGTATTTAATCTCTTCTTTCTCAAGCCAATCCGCTTGTTTCATAAGTTTTTCCCAATATTCAGAGAGTGTTTCTTGGCTTGTATCCGACACAGGATAATCCACACAACCAGCCATTTTGTATGATTTAAAACAGGTTTACGCATTATAAGTGCTTTCAGTTTCGGTTTGTATCGTCTTTTTGTGGAAACTCGACACAGTTCATGTTCTATTTGAATCACATCTGGGATCAATATAAGTTTATATTGATCCCAGATCAAATGTATACACCTTTACCACTATCGTATTGATAAAGACAGCAAAACTGTTTTTATAATTATGTAATCTATCCACTAAGGAATATGCACACAGCAATTTGGTGTCCTTTTGTTTGAGGTCATTTATGCATCAAACTTGCAACTAATATGGGAGGGGCTTGACCGTCATGCATAGGCTGATGTATGTGTTGCTAAATTACGACAAAAACTACTCATGTTGCACTATTGCTTTTATAAAACACAGCAAAATAGCTGTTTGACCGTCTTAGAATGTGAAATAAAGAAATTTGCACATTTGAAAAAAAAGTGTATCAAGGTTCCAGATATGCTGTTATATAGTATTCATGATAACAATCACTGTGGTATATTATTGTATATAGCAGACGTTATAATGTTACATGCAATACTACGTTTTACGGGTGAATTGATTTCTAATGTATAATATTTATCTATTAAGGGTTCTGTACAAATGTTATGTAGTATACGTTTGTTTGAGGTAGTTCATACAACAAATGTGCAATCGTTGTGTTCTCGAAGCTTAAGTAACCGTCAAGTAATCGTTAAGTACCCTTCAGAACAGATAGAGAGAGAGAGAGAGAGAGAGGGAGAGAGAGAGAGAGAGAGAGTACACAAAATGCAACCTGAATCGTGCCTCCGATAAATGTGATATGTGTATATGCACTGTATGTATCGGTATTAGAACGTTTAGAGTAATTCATCACAAGAAGTTGCATGTGGTTTCAAACATATAAAAATATTCCAACAATATACAAACATTCCAACCATATATAAGTATTTTTATATCTAATATTTGATACATTTGATAGATATTTATCATAGATCATGTTTCAAATAGAATTTTCGAAACAAGGAATGTTGTTGCACTTGCTTGATTATAAATGGTACATTGTATATAGTAAGAGAGAATTAAAATATAAAACTCTCCTGTTCCTCGTCCTATATATGAGGATTACATTATCTAAATAAATACTTGGTTTTTGTTGTTTTTTCTGCCAGCTGTCAAGGTTATCCACTTGATCAATTAAGAGTTAACATTCTTTTCCATACTAGCCATCGCTCAGTGAAAGGGTTTAATTTACTGTTTTGTGTGGCTATTGATTTTTGAATAGAATAAAAACTTTTATTTAGGCATCGCGGCGGGTGGCACATGTGTAGCAGGAAACGCTTACCATATCGCGAGCACCTGGTTTCGCTTCCAGATTTTTAATAGAAGTTCGTGATGTTTCCATTTTTAGTTAATAAATGTATATTTGGTTCATTTTTCTGTGTGCGTC
>JAUMGZ010162703.1:0-16048 GCA_032359645.1 Pododesmus macrochisma
ATAGAAATGTCTTCCATCATCAATCTGTCCCGCATCACCTTTTATATTTTTAGCTTCTCTAAAACCACTAGTCCAATTCAAGAAAGATTAACAAGAATCAGATTTGTTCAAATGATTTGTCTTTGTTACCAAGGGGTTGTCAAAATTAAATATATTATGGTGATGAATTTAAGGGCTTTCCAGAATTAACTGTATGCTGGATGGGTGGAAAGCTCTTTGTCATAGGCTCCAACACCCATCAAATATTAAAACTGATTTGATATAAGAATGGTAGGCAGGTCACGATTTATCCCCAACACCAATAATGTATTAATACAGGATAAATTATCAAATAGCCCTAAGTAATTGTTACTAGAATTTTGCAGTAAACAATGGTGATCCTGCCAGATCTACGTGACTGGTGTTTCGTTTGCCCAAAAAAAGTTTCTTACTGTTTTCATGTTGGATCAATTTGTGATGATTTTTTTTTCAGATTTGAAATACAACTGTACATGTACCAGGTTTAAGTTGGTGGGGATGGGTTTACATAAGATTTATCTTCTTGTCAGATCCAAATGTAATTTTAGTTTGAATGGACATGTACTATGTAAATATATGTCTAATTACCAAAATAAAGTATTGTTTAAGCCAAGTTGGTTGATTTTCAACAAATGAGTAAAAACATCAACAAAAAACAGCAGTACAATAACAACAGTAAAGAATATACATGTTTTTTGCCTACTTCTGGAGTAACTAGTAACAATAATTATTATATAATTAGTATTCAACAACAAGACCAATGCATAACATCTACCAGTAATATGATAAGAGTGAACTTTTTCAAAATGTTTTTTATAAGGCTACAAACCTTGTCTTCTTTCTTTAAGAGCTACAAAAACCACTGAATAATCTGCTGATACAACTAAATGCTAAACCAAAAAAGAAAAACAAGCATCAAAAAGGCATGCCCGAAATGGTCCCTGATTTTACTGATGTAATAAAGGGGACAGTGGAAAATGTCCCTGTTCTGGAAAAAAGCAACATACTAATGATTGGTCCCACTGGTTCAGGTAAGACTAGAAAAAATAGATATATAAATATCAGATCAGATTAAGCAACAGACCAGAACCTAATTATTCCTCTTGATATGAAACTTATCTCCCTTATTGTTTCAGTATTTTCTCTTGGTTATCTCGTTTCCTTCATTCAAAAAATGTCCATCATAATAAATCTGAAATAATGATAAGTGGGCTGGTTATACACCAACACAAGCAACAACAAAACTGTTCTTTCCTCCCTTTGCATGGGCTCATCCGTCTTTCTGAACTATCTCTATTACTTTTGTTTCCCATTCCTAACGCCGCTTCTCTTCCTGTCCTATCTTTTGGTTTTTCTCCTTTGGTCTTTTGTCACGATATCGGTGAAATGTTCTGGAAGTGACGTTAAGTCCTTATTAAACAAACAATCTTTGCTCATGGAAATTTCAAAATGTGAATAAAGAAGTCAAGATTTGTTGGAATTTATGCACTTGATATCTGAAGTACTTTCTTTATAGGTAAGATTATATAAACCACAAAGACATAGTTTTATGTTATAGCTTTCACCTTCATTTTAAGAATTGGCATATGGGGACTAGTATCTGAATAACTTGTATTATGAAATAATATGTATAACTATTCAATATTATGAAAGTTAAAAGCAACACCTTAAAGCAAAATATATACAATGTCATTTCTATTATGGAATTATATATAATCCTATTACTGATTTGGCTGATGAACTTCTAATTTATAAATGAAACCCAGAAAAATTAAAATCCTAGGAAAATGAAGGTAAAATTTATGATGTTGCATAAAACAATTTATATATACATGTATTATTGATACACTTTAAATTGAAAGATTTCACACAACTTAAGTGTATAATTTAATAAGTGTTTACATAATTTGTATAATTAATTACTGATTATTACACATTTTCTATCTAAGGTAAAACTCTTTTAGCAGAAACTTTAGCTAAGTGTCTAGATGTTCCGTTTGCTATATGTGACTGTACAGCGTTAACAAGTGCTGGCTACGTGGGAGAAGACATAGAATCAGTGATAAGCAGACTACTGGAAAATGCAGACTTCAATGTTAAAAAATGTGAAAAAGGTAATTTTTTGTATGTTGTATGTTGCCAAATGACATACAGGGATGTAGCTTACCAGGGGGGCACCCCAACCTTTTTGCAAGTTTTGTTTTGGTGACAAAACATCAAAGCCTAAAAACCCCCTGACTTACTTGTGCGTGTGTGAGAATGTCATAATTCTTTGTATGTCCTTTATGTACTGTATATAATAATTGAAATAATATATAATAAATTTTCTAATAAATTAATCACCTTTTTGTTTTGCATGTCTAATTTCTTTTCTTGAAATAATTTGTCAGGTATTGTGTTTTTGGATGAAGTCGATAAAATTGGACGCGTGCAATCCTTAAGCAGTTCAAGAGATGTTGGAGGAGAGGGTGTTCAACAAAGCATGTTGAAAATGTTGGAAGGCACACAAATCAATGTTCCAGACAAAAGCTCACGTCGAACACCGAAAGAAACCATCACCGTGGACACAAAGAACATACTTTTCGTAGCGTCGGGTGCTTTCACAGGGCTGCATAACATCATCAATAAGAGAACCACTAAATCAGTAAGCAACCGTAACCTCATTTGTATGCAATGAATCATGATCAGTATACATGCCTGAAACCTGTCTTCAAAGACCACTCAAGGGAACCAAAAAATGGTCTTTGTATGTGACCTTTAAATACAGGTTCAACTTAGTTGAAATATATAGAGAAGATATCTACAAATTCTGGCTTTTAAAGACAGGTGGTTGTTATAAAGAGGTGGCCTTTATGGCAAGATATACTGTATTGTATACACCGTTATTTTTGCTGCTGCTTATCTTCACGGTTGAAAGACAACATTGATTCACCAATGCAGTGAAAATATAAAAGCTACGGTGTATATAAATGAACAACAGAGAAAGAGCACAAATTCAAACGTACTTTAACATTATTTTGCATCAAAACTTGAGAGAAAAAATGCATATATTTAAAGATGTACTGGTATACAGTAATATGTTCTCAAGTGGCAGTGATTTTCTGCTTTAATATTCTAACAATATTAGTAAATATTTCTAATTTGTAAAAGATTTAGCTGTTGTTATGAATTCTATGGTATGATTATTTTTAGTTTTTGCTGGATGATGTGGTTGAACCGGTTCATGATGCAAAAACTATCCAATCCCACTGTTGGATAAAACTATGAAGTAGACTTTGATCATAGCAATGTATTAATAAAATATTAAGTAGTTAATACAAAAAACTAAAATTATATCCAAAGGCAGTAAGTCCATAGACATGGGCAAACAAAAGGAAAACAAGGGATGCACACTGAAAAACGAATCAAAAATACAGTTATTAAGTAAAAAAGGAAACATCACAAACTTCTATAAAAAAAACTAGAAGTGAAACCCGGGGCTCGAGATTGAGTAAGCATTTCCTTCTACACATGTGTCACCTAATGTGATGCTTCCATGTCATTATGTTAAATGACAAATGATTTAGATAAAATAATTACAAGGAGATGGCTTAGCTTTCAGTTTCTACTTCAGATTGGACAATTTTTGGTATCGTTTCATACTTATATGTCGACTGTATAGATAAAAATTCAAGTTTTAAGTGATATTTATAAGCACTATATACAAATCATGACCCTTTTAATTGCAGTATATGGTAAATAACAATAAAAAACCCTGTAAAATAGAATTTAAAAAAAAAAAAAAAAAGGAATTGTAACCTTTTCTATATTAATAAAGTTTACTCATTTATTCCATGTTTTTTCTTCAGAATTTAGGTTTTGATAGTGTGAATTTCACTACAGATATGGAAGAAAACTTGTCTTCGGCACCTGTGAATGAGTCATCTGAGATCATACAGATATTAACAGACAATGCTCAAAAGGATAAGTTACTAAGTCAAGTGCAACAAGAGGACCTTATCAGATATGGGTTGATTCCTGAATTCTGTGGTCGTTTACCAATTGTTGTGGCTCTCCGATCATTAACAAAGGATATCTTAACTAGAATTTTGACAGAACCAAAGAACTCTCTAATCCAGCAATATACGGTTGTTTTTGATTTGGACAAGGTTTGTAAATCAGTAGATTCATCTATATACATCAACTATAAAGTGTTAACATGCAGTAAAACCACGTTATACCGGCCGCCACCTTTCCTTCGAAGGAATTTTGGCGGTATGACAAAATTGTTGAAAGATAGCAAGCCTACCTACGTATATATGATATGCACATGTGTGCTTTCTTCCTCTAATGTAATGTGGGTGCTAATGAATAAATCAATTTTAAAACATATTTTAATCATAATATGTTTTAAAATTGAATTATTCATTAGCATGCACATTACAAGGTGGATTAGACACGCGTAATTGATCATCATATCGGAACAGATGTACCAGTAACGTTACATGACTATCACTTGTAAACATAAACAATGGCGGTACAATTTGGGGTAAATACAGGGACTTTGGGAACATTTGTGCTTAAAAAAGTTTGACTGATGTGGTATGTAAGTTTGGCAATATAAAAAGTACAATAACGTTGGGGGAAATCCGTTGTGAGTAAATTAATGGCGGTATGCGAGTTTGGCATTTTAAAGGGTGGCATTATAACCGGGTTTTACTGTAATACAATTTTTACCACTATAATTCAATGTTTTATATCATATTGTCCCGTAGTTTTCAAAGGAAACAGGGAAATACTTATTTGGATGTGTCCGTCTGTCTGTCAATCTATGTAACACTTTGATTTTTCTGTGTCATAACTGCCATAAAAATTTAACCAAATTTGGTATCCAGATGCATAATGACAAGACTAAGACTATGTTTGATAGCCTCTAAATGTGGAGTTTAGCGTCTTCAGCATTATGGCCATTAGATAACGGGTAACAATTTGGGAAGGCAGAAGGACTTAAATGAATTCTGAAAATTGTGAATAAACCAATCGGATGAAAATCAATCACTCCAGCAATGACACCCAAGACATCAGCAGCCGGCAGCTAAGGAGGCAAGAAGGCCATCTTGGCCCCTTCTCTTTACCCTAGTCTAACTCTATAATTTTAGGGGCTTGCACTCCCAGACTCATCCACATACTCACACGCTACCGTTTAATTGTTTAAGATCACCAATTCGAAAGTGCATTCCAAAATGTTGTCCCTTATGTTTGATAGCCAATGTGATGCCTGCATTTATATGCATATTAAAGATGTTACTTTCTTCTCATTGGTTCATTTTTTTTCATGCTCCAACTGCTCTAAATATTGTTCAGTTTTAACCAACTTTAGTGTGCCAATATATATATAATGACAAAACTCAAACTAAGCTTGATAGCTGGAACAATTATGAGAAAAGATACTCAATGTGGTATTACAGTAAGTAGAATTTAGAAATTCCTTTGAAAAATGTAAATGGATTAGTATACTCTACGCTTATCCATTTATATTTGTTGAAGTAATTTCTCTACTTTATTCCACATCTTTTATCTTATCTTGTTATTGTTTCTAAATATTCAAAGTCTATGCCTAAATAAGGCTTCATTTTTAGTAGTTACAATAAAATTGCTTTACACTACAAATATATCACGCTAGGACTTGAATGGATACTTGCTATGACCTTAAAACTTTTGCTGCTACAAAATGTACATGTATTTTCAGTCTTTTACACTTGTTTTTTCTCCCCAGTGTAAACTGCAGTTTAACACAGAAGCCTTGTCAGCTGTTGCAGAATTGTCTTTGCAGAAGAATATAGGAGCACGAGGTCTCCGATCTCTACTTGTAAGTTAAACCTATAAACTTAAGAAACACGAGGTCTCTGATCATTACCTGTAAGTTAAACTTATAAACTTAAGGGACACGAGGTCTCCAGTCTTTACTAGGAAATTAAACTTAAGGAGCTTGAGGTCTCCAATCTTAACTTGTAAGTTAACCTAAGGGTGCTCAAATGTAGGAGCACAAGGTCTCCGATCTTTACTTGTAAGTTAAACTTATAAACTTAAGGGGCTCGAGGTCTCCAATCTTTACTTGTTAGTTAAACTTGAGGAGCTTGAGGTCTCCAATCTTTACTTGTTAGTTAAACTTGAGGAGCTTGAGGTCTCCAATCTTTACTTGTAAATTAAACTTAAGGAGCTTGAGGTGTCCAATCTTTACTTGTAAGTTTAACTTGAGGAGCTTGAGGTCTCCAATCTTTACTTGTTAGTTAAACTTGAGGGGCTTGAGGTCTCCAATCTTTACTTGTAAGTTTAACTTGAGGAGCTTGAGGTCTCCAATCTTTACTTGTTAGTTAGACTAAGGAGCTTGAGGTCTTCAATCTTTACTTGTAAGTTTAACTTGAGGAGCTTGAGGTCTCTGATCTTTACTTGTAAGGTTAAACTTGAGGCGCTTGAGGTCTCCAATCTTAACTTGTAAGTGAAACTTCAGTTTGAGTTTAACAACATTCTTGACAATTAAATCCCTTATTGTTTTAACTTGGTGGTCATAGTTATTTGTGAAATGTCATTTCCAAGCATCATGTTACCTTAACACTAATGGTCATGTTTTTTCATCTTTCAGGAAAGCATATTGGAGGAATCTATGTTTGAAGTTCCAGGATCTAATATCGAGACTGTGATAATAACAGCTGAAGTTGTTAAGGGGTTAGAGCCACCTATATATGTGCACTCATCTAAAAAACAATCAACAGCCTCTCCTTCAAATCAAGATCTCACATTTTAGAATTGTTTAAATAAATGGTACTCATTAGTGTTTCATCGTGAATATGTGGTAACCGAGTGATGAGTAAATGAACGTTTCTAGGAAAAAATAATTTTTTCAAAAATGTCTTTCACCGTGTTATATGTTATTGTTTATTGTAAGTGTATAAATACAAGAGGTTATATTTTTGGCTTCATTGTCTTAAGGGCAACTTTTATTTTGCAGGGGTGAAAATATTTTTAATTGTCCTCAAGTTATTAATCAATTCATGTATGTTAAAAGTGAAACTTTGAGGCTTGGTCTTATTTAATACTTCAGTGACTAAGTTTCTGCATACTAGTCAGATTCTTTGCCACTATTTTTACCTTCAGATGTTCTTATTACAACATTTATTTGGTTCTTACATGTGCTGCAGTATCACCTTATTCTTATGTGACCTTGACCTTATTTCATGCCTCAGGAGGGTTATAATTTTGAATGTCAGTTGTTTCTGTTTTTGTTTGGCATGGGATGTTCACATTGATCTCTTTTCTTGGTTTTCATGAATAGTTCAGATTGACCTATTTTTATGTGACCTTCACAGAGTTTCTGCTTCAGTGACTTAACGTACTGAATTCTTTTTATGCTATTATATCAGTATTAAGATGTAAATATGGTAGTAGAACATCATATTGGTGGTTGTGGATGCTACAGTTTGACCTACTTTTTATGTGACCTAATATCCTACCTCATTGATTCGGATAATCATTTTCCTAAGTATCAGTTTTTCAGCCCTTAGCAGACTTAGGATGGTCCTATTTGACCATTAACTTTTTGTATATGTTTATGATTTTTTTCTGTGACCTTGACCTTATTTTTTGCCTCAGTTACTGAGGTTAAGTTATTGTATGTAAGTCAGTTTTTATTAATAATCAAGAATTCAATAGATGTTTGGTTTAATCCAGATGGACATTAAGCCATTTAAGGTCTTGTAAGTAGATGTGCCTCTTGTTTGTAGAACGTATGTTGTGTTACAAATGATAAGACACCATTTTATGTGTGTATATAGTGCTAAACAGACAAGATTGAATGATAATTTATTCATAATATAACTGCTATGTTTTTAATTTATTATGTTACCGGAACCTTGTTTTAACAAGCAAAAATATTTATTAAGTTTTATTTAGATATTGATAATATTTACTGTATAATTGATTTACATTTTAATGTCCATCTGTAGTGTGTTTGTTATACAACCATCACGCATTGCTCCTGTTTAATGTATGAACTGTTAAAGGTCAAGTTTTTCTGTCTGCATTCCAAGGAAATATTGATACAGAAAGACAGAGATTTAAAATGTGATTTATTATCTAATAATAATGTGTATTAAGTAACAGACTAATAATCACTATAACTTTTTATAGCATTAACTAACTGTATCTCTAAATAAAATCATGCATGGCATATTTGTCATGGGTTATTGAACTTTAACATGCATTAAAATCAACGAAAGTATAAGGGAGATAACTTTGATCTTCATTTTTAAGCAGAAAAGATTACATGTTATAAAAATCGTAAATTATTCTAAACTTTTCTCTGACATGCAACTTGTATTGTAGTATCTCATGAATGTGTTGTGCAATGTTATTTAAAGTATATAGCAGCCTTAGATGATACTCTTTAAAGCCAGTTTTACTTCGGTCTATATATTGCCAAGAATTAAGATTTTAATGTAGTAAATACGTTCAAATTTCTTTTTTTCTTTTATTTGACATATTAGGTAAGATCAATGATATTAGATTTTATTATTGTTAAAATGATGCCTAAAAAAAATTATTCATCATTTTTGCAAATCCTATTTTGTAGTTAAAATGATGAATATAATACTTGTGATTTGAACAATACTTGATATTGCAAGAAAAATAAAGAGTTGTGTCCCCTTTTGAAATGTACACCAGGCTGCATATAATTAGGAAGTCTATTAATAGGCTTTTAGCTAGGTCATGCCCTTAGATCTTTCATTGAAAATGTGATAGAACTTGGTACAATGTAATAGATATCTACTAGTATGTATCACTTTTAAATGTGTTTAATAGGACTAACTTGACAATCATGATGCTCCCATTTAATTTTACTTTTGACATCAATATACAGAATATGTAATTCCAAAACCTTGCTTCAGAAATAAAAATTCAACTAAGTGTATTGCATCTAACTACTTAAATGTTCTTGTAATCTTTCACATACCTCAAATCACTTTCTTCTTTCCTCTATGATTGAGATAAGAATAACGTTTTCTGTTAACTGTTGCTGCTTAAGATTGTATTTTCTCACACCTGTGATAGAGTTTTCCTGTTTTTTTAACCCGTGTGAGATTTCTCTATCCCCCTAGGGTGAGATAAGCACACACTGCTATTATACACAATGACATGACGTTGGGAAAACAATAAATATGACGACACATTAACAATTAATATGATGTCACAACAGCAGATCAGAGAAGGAAAATCATCGGATTTGCTAGATAACAATACAATTAAATGCTTTGTTATTGCCATGATAAGAATGTTAAAAGTTGTGAGAAAAAGAATCCCAGTCCTCGAGTGAGATATCTCTATCTTACACACCCAGGGTGATAGATTCTATTAATCTCATGGTATGCATATAATATTTCTCAGACAAGACAGTAGCCAAGTCTCAAATTACATGATACCATCTTGAGACTAAGAGCAGAAGGGGTGAAATTTCATTCTTAAATTTTCATAGCAAAAAAAGCAATGAAAAAAACCAATCAATAAAGTCCCACCAAGTTTCCATTAGGTGTCTTGTCAGGAGTGTGAAAACAATCAAATATGCAAGAACTGTGTCTGTCAGATTTCCAGGATGGCCATTGGCATCACTAGGGAAAAATGGAGAAAAATTGACATTTCAAAAATCTTTTTCGTATGAGGTTGAGAAGTCTTAGACTTAAATGCTTGCCCATATATGTAGTTCCTCTGTGCATTGAGAACCAAGTTTGTTCAAGTCAACCTGGTGTCTAATATAGGTCACTTCTGTTGAGGGCAATTAAGTTCAGCAAAGATGTTACCTTTTCAAGTTTTCCACTTCTCAACAATCACACAACCAGTTTTTACTTAGTAGGAGGCATCATTTGGAGACCAGGATACAGATTTGTTCAAATGGTGAAGCTCATGCAGCCACTAAAGAACTGATGATGGAAATTTGACAAAATTGGACAAATCTTCTAATATTTTTAACTAATTAAATACAAAATGAAAGTGTAGTCCTTTTATAACAAGATTGAAGTTAAAGCCCAACAGACCTCTTGTTTATGCTCAAAGAATATGAATCACATTTAAATAAAAACAATTGCAACCAGATAGTACAGATGCTTGAAGATCCCCCCCCCAAGTTTGTTATTGCTTCTTTCCTTGAACATTAACATATAGCGAAATTCACCTGGTAATTCATTTGATATTTTTGAGACTCTGTAAAAAAAAACTTGTTCTAGATAATTTTCAATGAATGTAAAGCCTGTCTGTTTAAGATTTCTCTGTCAGGTTTCTGAAAATAGATTAACCTGTATGGCCTCGTGTGAGAATTAGTGAATAATAAAAACCTCAGGACTGTATTCATGTAATATAAGACTTTGTTATTGTCTGGCTTGAGATTTTAATGCACGCATACCGATACTATTATTCTTTGGTTGGTGATCTTCCATGTTGAACAAGGAAGTAATGTACCTGCATAGCATTGTACTAACTCTCAACCCTGACACGAACAAGTCTCACTATAAAGGTGCAAGATTTTTCAACGAATTCTGGTGATAACATTTTTTAATAGGTGCATATATTTACCCATTCATTGATTATTTAATACTGCAAAAAATTGAACTGATAATAAAACATGCGATACATTTTACGATTCTTGTTTGTTTTATTATTGTTGGAGGCGACATCAACAAAAAGAAGTGCCTGTGTTTCTGCTACAGAGTTTTCTTTAGTGCAGTTACCTGTACTGGTTGGTGCCTGCTTGTTTGTTTAATTACTATTTAACTTTTAACTCCTGTCTAGGTCTATCAAGATGGTGTCTACTTGTGACGGTGTGCACTGATGGCGACTTTAAAATGCTGTCTCACTGAAATTTCACACTGCAGACACGTCATTGACATTTATACTTCACTTGTTCACATTATCCTGCACCAGGCAAACAAGTCCTGAGTGCTGAGTGCATAGCAAGGTAATCTAATTTTAATGTCTGAGGTGTGATGTGGCCGGAGATCAAAGCTGCACACAAAGCACACAGCCATTGCTGATGCGACATAATATCTGCATTTTTGCTTTAGTCCAGATGTCTATAGGAAAGAAAAATTATGTTTGCATCAGTGGTGATATTGTGTCTTTATGATAGAATGGTTCTTTTTTCTTCATCAGTGGTGGTAATGTTTTTATCAAAGACTGGAGCATTTTACTTTATTATAGTGGTGGCCTTTTCTTTAGCACAGACTGGTGCTATTTTCTTCATCTGCATCTTGGCATTTGTTCCTCAGATATCCAAGGTGCACATTATTTTTTTGTATTGGTGCCTTATCTGGTGTTAAAGGTGGTGTCTAAATGACATATGGTGTTTCTCCTACTACACACCATTCTTTGTTTTGGTTCCTTTTGATATGCATAATTATATCTAAATAGTAAAGTGTTCCCAAGAAAGCCAAGTTGTATTCCATTCCTTGCATTGGTGTTTTCTGGTGTCTTCAATAGTATCTACTGTTGTATGCTTTCTTGGCTCATTAGATATAAAGTTCATTTTTTAAGCAAATGAAAATGAACCAGAGGTTTGTTAACATTTGTTTTTGAATCTAGAATCCCCACCATCAGTAGCTTTAAGTTAATTAGTTTTTTTTATTGTCAAATGGTCCAAAATCTTTCCATTTGGAGAGCATTTTTATTCAAATTCCTTTATTGGCTATCTATATAATAATCTGCTTTGTTCAGTGACAGCTTTCAAACAAGTGCAGCCTTTTCCCAAACAGCCCCGCTATATTCATCAGTCTTTTCAAAAGTTGTCAACGGTAAGCTGGCACCAATATACTGTGGGAAATTTCAAGGGTCCATATGATCTTACTTAGTCAACTTGAGGAGGATAAAGAATATCGTATTCACCTCACTCATTCAGATAGAGAGGGGCTAACTTTGCTTTGAAGGATAGGGCTCGTGTTGTTACATGGTGTTGGCATTGTGATGCCTACAAAGGATCCTTAATATTTTCAATTTTGATAGGATAGGTTATAATTAGTATCAAATTTGTGAAGACATAGAGACAAAGGGACACTTTTTGATATCGTGTATAAAATATAATGATATAAGGAAACCTTTATTCCAGTCATATGAATTAGACTTAGACCAATAATTTAATATCAATACCATACTTTTAAACCCAAGTTATATAATTGAATGCAATAAATTATTTAAATTTATCAGAACTGCATTAGAGTAAAAAGAAACACTTCTTCATAGAATATTTTTATTGTACTCTTAGTTTTATTATCTACTGCCATATTGTACCATCGATTATTATGTAGATCTATATTGTATTTGTTTTGTAATGACTTGTAATGGAGAACACTGATGTAACATTTGTTTTCTAAATAAAATATCTATATCTGTATCTGTATCAAAATCAATGACTCATCCTTTTCTTAAATATTTCAGATACATGTATAAATCGTAACGATCTCTAAAGATATGTATTTTAATCAGACTGCACAAATATTTTAATAACTTCAAATTGAATAACATTTAAAGAATAATTGGAAGAATTAATTGTTCTCAATAAAGGCTATACACAGTCACTCAAAACTTTGGCGATTTAAAGGGCTAGTGACCAAAATTTACCTGTACTGCAGTATGGAGGGCAACTAGAGCTGACAAGTGTTGACTATTTAATATCTTACTAAAATTTAGTAAATTTGGCCATATTCACACAGTCGCTACAAATTTAAAAATAGATAAAATACTTTTTCTTAAAGATCATTGTAAAGCATGATTTTAATTCTTTCCAAATATATTAATTTCATGAAATTCTGTGCATACAGAAAGGATTTATCACAAATTTTCTACACCCTGTTTTTCCACAATATAATATGACTACAGCATCTAAGCTTGCCCTCCAACATGGCGGACCGGTGACGTCACGTGCAGCAACTCTGAAAGTGAAAATGATAGGTGTGATAAAAAAAATAAACATCTCATGTATCCTAAATTGCATCATCTTTTTCCTGTTTTCTACTTAATTCAATCTATGGTAATTATATTTATCGTGATATTTCCTGTTTCGTTATGTAGTTGTGTAGTCTGGTTCCCGATAGCAAACGTGTTCGGGAACCAAACTAGTAGTTGTGTAAAAACTAGGCTAACCCAAGGGCTACATGTCGAGGGGAGGAAACCAGTCAAGTCTATGCCATTCCAAATTTGGAAAACGAAAATGCAATATGGTGGAGTACTCATTAAAATAGTTTTGTTAAAATAATAATATATCAATTAGACTTTTTGAGTACAGTTTTGTTACTCAAGATTTTAATTAAAATTATATTTCAAAACTATATTAACGTTGTAAGTTTTTCATTAATTGTATATTAAATCTGCGTATAGCCGTAAATTTAGTAGAAAGACAAATTACCCGTCCTTGTAATTATTAGATGACCTTCACCTTAAAGCTTGGATTCTATAACCCAGGAATGACAGCCGTTGCCCGACTTTAGCTACCTAAACAAAAACAAGAATATTAGAATATCGAGCATCTGCTGGTTACCTCGATATGGCTGGAGCTGTAAGATGTTCCAATGGATTAAATCCGTTAAGACTCGTGTTGTCAGGAAGGCTCAAGCATATGGGTAAAAGTTTTTTTCCTGAAAGTCACTGTCGCTTGCACTTTTACGACCTCGGTGACTGAACTCCAATAATGTTGACCGAAAACAAATTATAAAGCATAATTAAGATCACATTAAAACATCGATATTGTAATGAAAAGGTTTCAAAATGGCAGAATACCATATCTTTGAAATCTAGAATGGGTGTACTTTACCAGTGCTAAATACCAGTACATGTACAGATTATAGTTATCAAGTGACATGTGTCACGTCCTTGTGTTTAACGTTATGTATGATATTGTAGATACCTTTACTGCAGTATGACATTTTAAATCGATTTGAACCATTAATAAGGCCTCATTAATGTATGGCTTGTTCTCATAAAGTTGTGGATTCATACTTTACATGAATTTATAGTCACAGGTAGACGACGCGTAAAAAAAATCGGAAATTACCCTGTATAACGATAAATGTTTCGAACTTCACAGGTACGCTCGCTGACCCTAATACCGGTGCACTTAACGCATTTATTCCGACTAAAAAGCAACAATACAATTTTTGCTCATAACTGTACCACATAAGGTCACTTACCTCTATAAACGGTTCATTCCAAAAAAAAAACTTTGGAAATTTCCACCACGAAATCGCTGAAGCGGTCCCTAAAGTTCCCATGTGGCCGCCATGTTTGTTTACAGTACGATACTTATTACCGGTGTATATGATAAAAAGAGCCCTATATGTCAAAACAGCAAGTGCACTGCCCTAACACTATAATGTTTGGTATCCTTGATTAAATATGAAAATATATGAATAACTTGGTCATTGAATTTCAAGAAGAATTGAAGAGAAATAGTTTGTATCATAAAGAATTACTTTTTCAAGTAAATAATTTAATTATCCTATATAATTGAACTTTTTCATTTAATTATTTCAATTAAATGGAAACAACATTTTGGGTCATGAAAATTGTAAAAAAAAAAAATAAGCAATTTAATAAATAAATAAACAAACATCTAGATATATAAATAAATATTTGATAAATAAATAAATATTTGATAGATAAATAAATATTTGATAGATAAATGGATAAATAAATATAATCTGACAATTTACTAATTTAACTATTTGCTACTGTGGGCATGCACAACAGCTGTTGATTTGTCACAGTGAGGGCACAAAAAGCTGTCATCTCTGCGTGCACATCTTATCTTTGTGCAGTGTTTAAGGTGAGTCCAGTGATCACACTCGTCACACTGTGCCCAAGTGGAGATTTCTAGCATAAAAGCCAAGTTCATAGGTGGTGGTGAGAACTTTTTGCACACACAGCACAATTCATCTTCATTCATATCATCCATCGAGTCGCTGTCATATTCAGTATCCTCAGACAGTCTTATTGCTGATACACCCGACACTCCAGGTTGTTGTGATTTTGATGTTTGTACTGCTTGCTTTTTTGATTTTTTGCTTGCAGGTGCCTTGTCATGATCACTAATGACTAATTTTTGTTTTCCTTTTAGACTCAAAGACTTTTCTTCCTTTGACTTGCTTGATGAAACTTTTGAAGATTTTAGTGCATCTTGATTTTGAGAAGAATACAAATTACCAATGATAGATAATTTAAACTTCTTTTTTCCATCTGAAATTTTTGTAATTTTTCTACTGTCAAGGAAGTTAGTAATAGGATCATCTGTTACTGCATCAGTATTCTGAATCTGACTGCTCTGAGTTGATTTATCGGTAACCCTATCAGTATTTTGACTGCTCTGAACTTCATCAATACCGCGGGTACATGCATCATCAGGATCAGTCTTGTCAGCTTTGTCTGGATAAATGGTTGCAGGCATTACTTTCTTCTCACCAACTGTGTTTTTATCCAGAGGATATATGCCTGTTTTTCTAAACGAACTTATCAAATTATCTGGAGTCATAGCTTTAAGATATGCTTTTCCTGCCAGTTTCCCAATGTTGTGTTTTGTAATATGACACCCTGGATTACTTCGCATGAATGACTGACACTCACTATTATATATTGCCTTGAGTGGTGCAAAGCAACCTACATCCAATGGCTGAGTGACATGTGAGGTATGAGGAGGCAGAACAAAAAAGATGACTCCATTGTCTTTCCCCCAATCAGTCAATGATAAAGACACATGTGACTTATGCCCATCTAAAAGGATCAAGTCTTTTCGTCCAGCTTCCTTTGGCACAAATCTTCTGAAATGGTTCTTTAAATAGTTCATGAAAGTAACGGAATTCGACCACCCACTTTCAGACATCTCTCCGCTAGACCCTGGACCTGCCTCCTGTAGAAACTCATCTGACCATCTCTTCCCAGGAAAAATAAAGTAAGGTGGAATATGGTTTCCTGCTGCATTCCCACACCCAATTATTGTGACATTTTTGCCCCTAGATGATGTAAC
>JAUMGZ010162714.1:0-16046 GCA_032359645.1 Pododesmus macrochisma
TTACAGCGCCATGAAGTGTATTTATTAAATTTTTAAATGTATGTTTGTACTTAAGACTTCTAGTCTCATGCGGGAAGGTTGAGGCCAAAATTAACCGGTTTAACCACACCGCCTGGTTTCGTGCTGGGTGATCGTCCTAAGTCGGTCCGCATGGATTACTACTCTTGATGTTTTGTTGTGATGTCAATTTTATTAATTACATTTCAGTGCTTCGTTGTTTGACGCAGTTATTGTTTGTTTGTCAATGCCTCTCGTTCTGTTGATCCTTTACTTACTGTTTTTTTATGAAAAAGACCAGCCATTCCAGTGAAGAAATTAATAGGACAGAGGTCATAGTTGTAATATACGTTGGACGCACACAGCAAAAAGACCCACATACACCTTTACTAACTGAAAATAGGAAACATCGCTTACGAACTTCTATAAAAAAAAACTAGAAGCAAAACCACGTGCTCACGATATGGGAAGTGTTTCCTGCTACACATGTGTCATTCGCAGCTTCAGTGTTATTTCTGTGTATGGCAACCCTTTCCTCTGTTAAATAAGAAACTTTTTATGTATATAACCCCTTGAACGTATGTTTTAATTGTGGCTTTCAATATGAAATATACTAAAGTGTGTCTATTACTTGGCAAAATATCTTCAAATTGGTGACGAAGATGAATCCGTGATGATCCTGAACAAGTTTCGTACACTCACCTTCAATTTGCATGAAAGTTGTCATACACTGACTGTCATATATAGACAGCAACATACCCACGACACCTGCTTATGGAGTTTTTGTGCCACAGCTTATTCTATATTCACGACCGTGTTCTCCCTACCACGACTTTGTCCCTAGAGGATTCTTTTGAGGCATAGTTAAACACTACCCAAAATTCGGTCTGTTTTTAAAACGTTTTATGGCCGCCATCACGATACAGTAGTGAGATTTGACAAGTCTTTTTCTGATATAATTATTGTTATAATTCCTATGTCATAGTTTTGATTTTTAACTCCCAGTCATTTATTTGGCTTCATACTTTTTTGTATTCAAAATATGTGTGCTTGACTGATTAATATTTCGGCCTCCAAATTCTGAAAAAACAAAGAAACTTTTTTAATTGGAAGTCAGTCAGCCGGTTTGGTTTGTCCGTCCGTCTTTGATAATATAATGTAATATTATGTAATATAATATGTAGAATGCGGTCATGAATAATGCTACTTCTATTCCTGTCCTGTTAATGGTTTTTCGCCTTTTTTGATTTGGATTTTTTTATCCTGTAGATAGACTTTATGGTTTCACCGCAATCAATATTTTTCATTAACAATTACCTTTTTCGAATTAAGGTTATATGTTATTTGCTATATCTTTCGATTCCCCCCTCTTTTTCTGTTTTTTTCAGGTTTTTTTTATTGTTGTTGATAAATTACAGTTGTATCATTAATGTGATATTTTATTTCATAATTGTTTTTGATAAACTGAGCTGTTTATTAAGTTACTTGAACGTTAAGTTGAAAACATAAGGTATCTTTTAGAATTGTTTGATACACTTTTACATCACTTGTTGTAAGTTATATTTAAATTTTCTTTTTGTATTTTCAGTCCTGAACATAGAAAATTGATATCTGAAAAGTGGGGAAATTGGAACACATGCCTATAAGTGAAACTACCTGGTGAGAAATTTCACATGTCATAGGATTTCCTTGAGCCACTGAATTCAGAAGAAATGACGAAGATATGAATCCGAAGATGTAATGAAAAGGAACTTAAAGTAATATTATAGGGATGCTTCGAAAAGATATCGCGGGACACAGAGAAGAGTTTGAGTCCGCTGATGACGGTTGATTCGGAACATTGTTTCGGGTCAAGAGCGAGGTTTCTCACCATTTTTGTTAGTTTGACGTCATTTTAAAATGCTTGTTTCACCTTTCAGTTGTTGACTTATTGATGGAGCTGTAACCGTTGTTTGTATGTCAATAACCTTAATTCTGTTGATCCTATTTCTTCTTGTTTTCGACTATCATTATTGAAAGAGACAAAATAAATCAACAGAACAAAAAGTATTGACAAACAAACAACGGTCTCAGCACCAATATTGAAACTGCACACTTAGACGGACATTTCAAAGTGACGTCTGGTCCATCAAATCAGTAGGAGGACCTCGTTCATCATCCAAAACTAAGTTATAAACAAACCGTCATCAACGACAACTAAGATTTACCAGGACCGTAGCCTCGGCAAAGTTGGTGGGGGCAACACTTATTTTTTTTCAGTCGCACACATACATATATATGCCACTTTGCCGGAAAATTTTTCATAAAAAAAAGAAAAAAAATGCCCCCCCCCCCCCACACACACACACACACCCGCAGGCTACGGTCCATGTGGAAGCAACATTGTATCATTCATTATCATTTATGTGCATATATTACTCGTTCGATAATATTTTTATTTAACAACTTTATTGTTTTACCTAGATACTAGAAGGAATAGAAAATGCAATAGAAATGCAAAATTGCAAATTATAGCAGGCAACCAATAAATATAATATTTATAAGAGGAGCGAGTCAATACTCAATAACAAAACCCAGTAATTCCGCATGTAGACCCTGTAAATATATATTTATTTAGGCAATGTTATGCTCAATTTTCCGCCTTACTAATTCTCTGATGGTCAATAAGAATAAAGCAATTACTATTTCCGGAAATAAGGATTGTTTGAATCATATTGCTAGATAGCATTACTATTGTTATTATTATGCTTAAAATCATTATAATCATACAATAATAACCTACATCAATATATTTAGTAGGTATCTTTGTATTTTTGTACTTTCCTTACTTAATTTGCGTATTGAATATACTTGTATATGAAATTTTAACTTTATTTATGTAAAAGTCATATTAAAAGTCTTTTAGTTTATATTTTTCTATAAGTAAAAATGTATGACATGTACTTACACATTTTTGTTTAATTTGTAATAAATAAACATCTTATAATCACAATTGATTGTATTATAGGTGTATTACTAACAGTTCTATATACACCATCCAGTCTTTAACTATTAAAACCATGTACATGTATGCACAAAGATTTAGGAACAATTCAATTGATAGTGGTGCTTTTGGGGCTTTTATAAATGATATTCAAGTTAGAAAGAACAGGAGAAGAAAGATTACAAAATTGCAAACTGAAATATGCCACCAATAAATGTAAAATTTTATAAGAGGAAAGAGCTAATACTGTGTGAGAGACCCTGGTCCCGCATCAAAGGCCTAACTCCGAAGCAACTGTCATTGATATACGCTAAAGAGAAAAAGAATATTTGAATTGAGAATAAACAAGTTCTCGGTAAACCAAAGCTAAACGCCAAAAGGAGGGGGTTAACATCGTGGTAATCAAGGACAAAAACTACACCCAAACAATAGTATAAAGGTGTCTTGCCAAATATCCTCGTCAGCAAAGGTGACATTATAATTTCTACAGATTTTAATATTATCAAAAGACAAGCGATCCGGACTTCCAATAAAAAAAGAGCCGAAATATCTATCAAACCAAACAATTAAGAATGATTTAGTGAATACTATAATGTAAGTATATTGATCAGTTAATAAAATATTCCCTTATCTATAATATTTAACTTAATAAAACTAATTGTTTGAGCATTAACATGTATGGCTTTTTAATCTGCCGAATGGCTAGACGATTACCAGCAGACACAGGCGCTTGACCATTACATGAGTGTTGTGAACGAAATAGCATTTTATCTATTGTACGGCTGTAGGTTTTAATTAAAAGTAAATATGTCAGAGTAATACAAGTTCCACTGTCAAATTCACAGACTAAGCTAAGAAAGATAATGTATGTGTAACCAATTGTTTGGCGTCTTTTGCACACAAATTTAACTTGTGGAATTATCCGGACTTTGTTGCTTTGTGTTTAGGTTAGATTGTTTTTATACAGCAGGATGCGTGGAATAATCAGAACATTGACATACCATCAAAAGAAGCATCAAACAATTCAGCACAAGAATAAATAGGTAATAAATTAACGTCACCACAATACTTTAGACTAGTTGGTTTCACACACACACACACACACACACACACACACACACACACACATCCTAAAGACTTTTTGTTTTATGTGGAATATGGGAAGGTTGAGGCATTATTAACTAAATTAATCACACTGCCCAATTTCGTTCTAGTTGAACTCATAGCATGAATAACTTTATTATTTAGGATTTCTGTGACGTCATTTTATTTTTTATTTTTAATTTTGATGCCGAATATTTTTTGAACGGTAAACCGTTGTTATAGGTTTGTCAATGTCTTTTGTGCTGATGGTTTTACTCGTCTTGGTGTGTGTGTGTGTGTGTGTGTTTATACTTATGTCCATCGTTTGTTTACTATTTAAGGTCCAAAGCTCATTTTTCTGTTTAACAACATGGAGCATAGACAAATTAAAAACACATTGAAATGCCTACAAACATGTTCATGTCATTTCAAAAGTCAGCTTTAAGTTTAAAATAAAAAGTGATTCCATTGTATATTAAGTTTAAGTTAAATCAGCTCAGTAGTAAAGATCGATATTTCGGATCTTCTAATTAAGGAACGACTAAACTAGTCTTTGATAATATTAAATTATATTTATTATTACGTCATCTCTGCTTATGGAGATTTTGTTTTCCGATACATCTGTTAAACGTTATATATTACATATCTATATGTTGATTGCACGAGTGATTTAATTCTTGGCATTGCCATCTTTATGGCATTAATGGGATGTGATATTTACCCATAATTGTTACTCTTCTCCCTTGTTTGCTTCCTAGCTTTGATAAATGCAAGTCTTGTCTATTCTAAATTAATTTCTTTTGACGGTTAATTCGTTGCTAGGCCAGGAATCTTAGACGAGGTCCTCTCACACTGATGATTAGGTTGTTGTCCACTGATAGATATATTTATCGGTGTCCCGTTTTAGTTTGCAAATTTGTATTTCAAAATGAATTAAATACTGTTGACAAGTCTTCCCTGTGTTAGACACCTTTATAACTGTAGGGAGTTTCGGGTGTCTTGATGACCTGTAGAGCTATGCTGACAGGAACGCATGTTTCTGGTAGGATCACTCAAAACACAGTTTGAAGGGTAGAGGCCAGACAAAGGTTTGCATGTTCTTCAGAGGAGACGCTAAGCTAGCGGTCCTGTGTATAGGGATTTGAACCTCCTGTCACGATAAAGATCCCCAGGTTAAGTGCGATAAAACAGTAGGCAGAAACGCCGTTGCGTGGGCTCATACTTATTTATGAACTATCCCTTTTGCTTTGACTTCCCGTTCCTAACACCGCTTCTCTTTCTGACCTATCGTTCGGTTTTTCTCCTTTGGTTTTTTGTCACAATATCGGTGAAATATTCTGGAAGTGACGTTAAGTCCTTATTAAACAAACAAACTTTCGACAAGAACTTGCTTAATGCAAAAGACATATATTTCAATGATTAAATAATATTTATCTATATAATAATAGTTATCCGAATTAATATAAGCTTCAAATAATTATCTTTGCAATTATATCAACTCAAAGTACTGAAATGAACATGTATATACAACAGCGATTAACCTCAAGTTTCTAGGCACGCGTCACCAGACAACAACATCGCCGGTATACCAGAAAAACAGATCATGCAGAGAAAGTGACCAGGTCCTGTTTTCTTTGTAGAAAATGGAGCATTAGCCTGTAGAAAGTTGGACCATCTCATCAATAGTTCTATGGATCCTTCGCCCCCGACATTAAGTTTCGGGCATTTAAAAATCAAGGTTTGGCTTACACTAAAACATACATATGATGTTCAGCAGGGTTTTTTTCAGAAATTTCGAAAAAATCAATTTTCTTTACATATATGTGTATACATCTTTACATTAATATTTTGCATTTATATACGTTTCATATGTGAAAGATTTCGTCTGTTACATTTAAAAAGTCCGGGATCGCGAAATAAACCTTCCGCAGACTGTACAAGCGTCTTGCCCACACGCATGACGGGCACAAACTGTATATATGTTAAAGTATGCCGAACAAATTATTGCGCGTGTTAAATGTTTTGTTTATGAAAACATGTGGCATGGATTTATCCCAATCAATTTATTTTTCATCTAAAGGAAAAGCGACCGGTAGATACAATTTTTATATTCAACATGTCAATACTTAAGACTTCTAGTCTCATGCGGAAAGTGGGAAGGTTGGGGGTCATTAATCGGTTTAACCACACCGCCTAGTTTCCTGCTGGATTACTAGTCTTGATAATTGTTGTGATGCCAATTTGATTACTTACTTTCTGATGCTTGGTTATTTGACGCGGTTGTTGTTTGTTTTTAAATGTCTCTCGTTCTGTTGATTCCATTCATACTTTTTCAGAATATTTCAAAAATATTTAGATTTGATAGACCGTTTTTCTAAGTACAAAACTTGACCTGGATACTTTCTCTTCGTGGTCCTTGTGTCTTTATTACACCGATCTTGTCTACATACTTCCCAGTTTAGTGCGATAAAACTGCAAGACTTGAATTGATAAAGAGATTTTGAGGAATTAACTAACGCAAGCAAAAGTTCAATGACCATAAAACAAAAAGAAATTAAATAGGATCACAAGGATAATTGTTTGTTTGTTTGTTTGTTTGTTAAATAAGGGCTTAACGGCACTTCTCGAGTATTTCACCGACCACAAGGAAAAACGTTATTGACTAATAAACAATAGCTTCTTCAAAAAGTCTTCACCAGAATGAACTAGCAAATTGAGACGGTCATTAAAAACAACTACGATAGAAACACAATATTACCAGATACGACAATGATAGAACCACAATATTACGAGACACGACGACAAAAGGACCACAATATTTTCAGATACGACGACGCTAGGACCACAATATTAGCAGATAAGACCACAACAGGATCACAATATTACCAAATACGACAAAAATAGGACCACAATATTACCAGACATGACGACAACAGGACCACAATATTACCAAATACGACGACAATAGGACTGCAATATTACCAGATACGACGACAATAGGACCACAATATTACCAGATACGACGACGCTAGGACCACAATATTAGCAGAAACGACGACAATAGGACCAAAATATTACCGGATACGACGACAATAGGACCACTATATTACCAGATAAGACGACAATAGGACCACAAATTTACCAGATACGACGTCAATAGGACCACAATATTACCTGATACGACAACGATAGAACTACAATATTACCAGACTTGACGACAATAGGACCACAATATTACCAGACACGACGACAATAGGACCACAATATTACCAGACACGACGACAATAGGACAAACATATTATCGGATTCGACGACAATACATTGTAGGACAACCATATTACCGGATACGACAACGATAGAACCACAATAGTAACAGAAATTAAAAAATATTGATGCTTTTCTAATTTTAATTTGCAAAATGATGTGTTTCAAATCAGGGGATTGGCTACATTGTAGCTCTGCCTGTTACTTCATCCCTTTGTCATAATTTTTATGATAATGAAATATTTTGAAATTAAATTGTAGCCATAATAAACAGCAACTATGTTACTTTACTATTTTGTAATTCAATCAAAACACATACTTGAATTGAATGAATTCAATCTTCTGTTGTTTTTTTTTTAGATATTTCATGTTATCTTCAGATTTTTTCTAAAGGTTTATCATCATGTGATTAAGCGTACTATACTGATTGTTATTGATTTGGCACGAGTTTCACTAATTTGTCGAAAAAATTGTATAAAGGAACAAAACATTTTTAAAAATTCAATTTTATGCATTTTCCAATTTGTTCACAAAACAAAATGATAGAATTTGAATGAAATTTTAAACGCGTCATTTAATATATTGTATTTGATTTGTGACCAAAGGGTCAATATTTTAACCTTGACCACTGGGTTTATGGTCAGTGTTGGTTAAAGATAATATTTATCACTGCTACAGGAGTGTTTACACCTGACCAGTATAAATAAAGGTCCGAACTTGACCATTACGTACACATTTGAATTGCAATAAATAAGGTAAGTCTTACTGGGATTATTACCTTGAAGTGTGAACATACATACTTTATACAAGCAAAAACGAAATTTGTTTAAAAGTGAATTGTTAAAATTGTTTAGGATGATTTGACTCCTATTGTCGATAAAAAATAAATGGTTACTTTAAGTTTATATCCATCTTTGTGAAAAAGGTTTTGAAAACTGATTTTAAAAAACTACTGCATTATTGATATATTACTTCTTGATGATTTATCGTGGTAGAAAGATTTTGGTGTCTCTATGGCTACGATGGCGGGAAGTTATGTTCCTGGTAGGGTCATCCAAGTCAGACAGGTTGAAGGGTAGAGGTCAGACAAAGATATGCACGTCCTTTGGAGGTGACGCTAAGCTGGCGGTCCCGTGTACAGGGAATTTTTATCCCCCTTGTACGATAAAGTTCCCCGTGTAAAGTTCGATCGATAGAAGAGTAGTCGGAAACGCCGTTGCATGGGCTGATCCTTCTTTCTGAACTTTTCCTATTGCTTTGATTTCCCGTTCCTGTCACCGCTTCTCTTCCTGTCGAATTGTTTATTGTTCTCCTTGGTTATCTGTCAGAATATCGATAAACTACTATGGAAGTGACATTAAACCATAAGTAAGCTAACAACAAACAATCTATGGATATACAATGTTGGTAAAGTCAGATCAAGGGTCAAGACATTCAGTTGAATTATAAGCTTGAAATTATTTATTGCTCTTAATTTATCAATTTTACTTTAATATGTATTGTAGAATAATTCAATCCTGGAAGAAATGTATATGCTTTATCATAGACAAAGTTTCATGACAATAGAACAACATTACTCAAAAGAAAATATTTAAAGAATAATTAGTAACATTGTTTTCTTTTAAAACATGAAAACTAATTTTCATTTTCATTTTCATTTTTTTTTTTAAAGATACAGTCATGAAGATTGCTCTAGCTTTTCTCGTTCTTCTGCCTTTGGCAATGTCAGCACCGGCTTCACAGAAAAGATCAGATATAAACCCCTTTCTTCAAGTTCTATGTGAGTTGTCTAAATTGAATTCTGAGAATTCAACAAGCAATTTTTTATTTAACTGAATTTTAAAACATTACCTCCTAACTAAGGACAATGCTTACATTTGTGCACCCTTTTACTGTTATTGTTATGTAATAATCTATATTATATTGTTATTCTAGTTATATAGTAGATGAAGTAATATAGTACTCTTAGTTACGAAGTCATCCCAGTTATATCCATGTAGTTATCCTATTTCATATTAGTCCTTGTATCATTGTTTGTTTTTTCATATATATACCTGGCAGTTTAAGTTGGCATATTTATCGCTGTTGTACCTTTGCGTACACACTGATTGTTTATCACTGTAACTATTCATATATTTGACTACATATGGAATCTAAGAATCTATCATGAATTAGCCACTGTTTTCTGCTTTATACTGAATGGCTTGATCTAATTTTTGTGTTTGAAAATATCAACAACAAAAAATTACTCGTTTAAATTATTTTGGACAATAGATGTTAGCGCAAGGTGGTTGAGATGATTGATAGCTCAATGAAGCCTATTTATTACATTTTAAATATGCGTTTATACTTAAGACTTCTTGTCTCGTGCTAGATTTTGGAAGGTTGAGGCCTCATTAACCGATTTAACCAGACCGCCTGGTTTCGTGCTTGCTGAATGTCCAAAGTCGGTCCGCATGGATAACTAATCTTGCGGATTGTTAAAACGTCAATTAATTTATTTTTACTCCAGTGCTAAATTGTTTGACGCGGCTATTGTTGGTAATATCTTCTTGTGTCTTATTGTAATATCGTTCTGTTGATCCACTCATCTTGGAGGCGGCATTTAACAGCCTTATTCTTTGGAAATCTTGTTTAGAAACTTAGTATTTTTAACAACCCAGAGGTATCTTTTGTTGCTTATATAATTGAAAGAAGATTCCTTAAACGTAGCTATGCTTCTCTTATAATGCGACGAACGACATGTCTAGTATTGGGTCGATATGCAGCCCCTTAATGGCATAAACTTTTGTCAATGCACACCTTCTAATAATATTACTAGGAATCAATGAAGGCCTTCAGAACCCAGCCTTCTCGATATATGGAGCTCTCAGTCGTATTGTTAGAATGTGTACAATGACTAACTCTGTGTCAGAAAGAGGCAGCAAATGAACCCAATACTAGACATGTAGTGCGTCTCACTATACGATGATCATAGCTACGTTTAAAGAATTTTCTTACAACTTTAGTTGAAATAGAAAATATACCTGCGTTGCTATTTATATATGGTCGGATGGTGATATTCCTAGAACATTTGCGTATGGTATTTACAGTTCTCACGTGACTTTCATTCTAAAATCCGACAAATTACTAGAAGGCTGTTAACATGAATGTATACTTATTAATCCGTATTACTTTTTGAAAATAATTTCAGCAATTATTCGGGACTCTTTTTAAACTGTCCTTTGCACAGTTTGTATCAAATCAACTTTTCTACGGGGATACATTTCCATCTTATTGCAGAATTGTTGTCCACAGGCTCCTTTATCTTAATATAAGATGCACTTATTGTAAGGGAAACAATATTCATGGTCTTGGTCTTAGATTTGCATAATCTCAAAAACTGTGTGCGTGGACGCAATGTCCAAACCTTTTGATGTATATTGGGTACTGATTGTTTTCAACCCTGATTGCTGGTCAAACTTCTTTTAAATCTTAACCTTTCGCCGTCACTAGCCTTGCGCCCAGATTTACTTAGCCACTCGGTTCTTGTGATAATTTATTCATTCGGCTACTCGGCTCTTGAATTAATTTTAAATTAGGCATAATACAAAATTGAAATAGCTAGGCCTCCAATAAATATGATATTTATAACAGAAAAGATCGAATAATCTATGTGTGTTTTATCTCGTTTACGGATTCTGGGTCTAGCCAAAAATCAACCGTCTTCACTGGACGCTCACGAAAGCTTCGAAATCAAAGCTACGAAACAGAGGAAATTAGTGATTGCAAATGTTTTTTTCTGCACATTTATTGGAATCTTTTGCTTGGACATGATGTTGATATCCCTACCCATTAGGTTCTGTGTTCAAAAGAATTATATATCTTATTTTGTTACAGCAGCTATTATAATGTGTGCATGTTGAGTGATGATTTTAATTCAGAGGTTTTTTCAATGGTTTCAAAATGTGTTTTAGTTTGAGGCCCCTACTCTGCGCGTTAAGTGGGAATATTTAGATGCCGTAAACATGTTTAACAACATCGTTGAATGAACGTCTATAGTTTTTCTGTGATTGTAGCTGTCTTCGAATATTTTAGTGATGTGGTTTTATGTATATTTGATATTTGTTGGCGTTTCCTTGTTCGTCAGTCCCTCTGATTCATATACCATACCGCCCTTCCTAAATTTCAGCTATTTATACAAGAATGTCGATTGCACTTTTGATATGTTTTTTCATTAAACAACCAAGTATATTAATGATGAACATTTACAATATGTTACAGTGAACATTTTCCATGTTGACCACGTAAAAGCTCTAGTGACTGATCTTGTAGACGAGTTAGGATCCGACAAAAGTGAAGGTGATTGCGAACACGACTGCAACCTTCTCGTAAACAACGAGGTTCACAGTGCTACTCTTGGAACAATTGGCCATTCTGCTTGTCCACTTGTTTGTCATTCGTAAGTTTTCTATAACTTAATTACTCAGTATTTCTTCAAACAATTTATAGTTCTTCGCGTCCATATCTATCAATTTTTAACGGCAGGCTATCTATCGTAACAATTTTAAACATAACAATAATTCATTCAATAATTAACATTGATGTTCGCCAATGGTTTAAATGTATTATGTTTATTTCTTTAAACCTTGTGAAGTTTTAAGTCATTTATAAGAAGAAAAAGAAATTGTATGCTTATTAAACTTGTGATCTAATTTTAATTTTAAAGATTCCAAGAATTGGTACATTTCTTTCATCTGACACCCCCCGCCACCACTCTCGCTCCAGGACAAGTACCAACATAAGAATGTGTTATATTTTTTATTTAGAAGTTGTTAATAAAATTAATAAAACATAGAAGTTTGTAATTTCCTTTTTTCGGTACGACCCAAGTAGCATGAAAACAAATACGTGGAATGACATTTGAATTAAAGCCACTGACAAGAGAAAAATACTCCAAGGGTATGGTTTAGTACCTCATAACCATCGTGATTCCCCCTCCCACATTTGGCTCTGTGGCTTTGATTTACAGAAGTCTATTCTAAATCAGTTTTCTCTATAGTGTCCATTAATAACTGCTGCTTACAAAGCTAGATCTGGGGTTCGGGACTAGGGTGTCTCACACAGAGTATTGGCTCTTTCGTTCCTCTTATGAATATCATATTTGTTGGAGGCATGTTTCAGATTGCATTTTTATAAATTCGAAATGCTGTAATGATTCAAGCAAAAGAATCAGAAGTTGTATCCCTATTATCTAAGAAAGATGGTGTAGCAACAATTAATTGCCATAACTGTACAAAATATGATTTATAAGTGACAAGTATCCCCGTTTATGCAGGTTTAAAGCTACTTAAATAACCTCCCGTTCATTTCATACCAAGAGACCTAAAGAACACCTTTTTGATAGAGCAGCAACGAGAATGGTAAAAATCAAATAATTAGGAATAGAACAGAGGAAATAATGAGCTCAAAAATCAAGGTTACCTCTTGTTCATCATCATCACCTTTACATGGTGGTCATTATCGTAGCAGTGGGTTCAACTCCCTGTGGATTGAACCTCTATCTGATTGTCCTCTGCGGAGAATGTTTTAATATTTATGCGGCTTTAACCTTTAATTGTCCTGTATTTGATGACCTAACAGATACACGAATCTCGGTCAAAACAGCTTTCCATTTCATTTTGCCGCCACCATCTTCTTTCCACGATACAAAAAGGGAAAAATATTAAACAAGATGAAATAAGATTTAAAGAAAAAGGTCATCGACATTACAAACAATAGTTTCATCAACTTTAAGAAGCGAAAAAGTTGAGGGTTATCTAGAATGAAGATCCAACTCAAAACACTATATATGGTACGCATATTCAGATTTGAAAAAAAAAATATTGCCCCCCTCCCACGACTTTCCCCAGGCTACGGCCCTGTGAATAATAAATTGAAATGAAAAGTACACCTACTAAGAACTCAACAAAGACTAAGCAAGTGTACGATATAGAACTTGATGTACCATAGTTACAGGGGGAACCAATTGGAAACATAATATATAGATGAAAACTCAAGGATTTACGTGTGAACTTACAGGAAAAAGAAACCTGCATTAACATGTACAACAGAATATAGGATTTGTCTTTCAACAGCATGTGATGTGAAATTCGGTGAGAAGAAGCCCATATAACGAGAACACGTAGTACGTTTATAAATTTTGGACCACTGTATGATACAGCCTAGAGATTTTTATATTCCTCTGAGCAAAAACATTGTGTTGAATATTGATTGTTTAAGCTCTAATTGTATTTTTTTTATTCTACTGTACTTAAATTTATTGTTTCATCCAATATTTAAGAACATTCTTTGAACCGCTTTCTCAAAGTCATTTAATGAATTCACCATTCCTCTTTTTACCCGCGATACTTAAAAGCATCATTGCCGCGATACTGTTGTACTAAAGTATCAGCTGGGTATTGCAATCGGTATTGAACCGGATGTTATTTTATGTAATTCCGATACTAGCTTCATCTTCTATGTACATTCCCATTACACCCCGGTTGTACTTATACATGTTCACTGGTTTCAACCCTTTGCATCTTCTACCACACTTGTTCATTGTATTAACCCGAGGTTTGGTCAGCACAGGTACTACAAACTTGGCATCTGTGCGTGACCTCATTTTGTGCACACTCAAAAGTTAGCGCTAAAAATAGAGTTTCTCAGTGTCCGTGTGGCGTTGAGAGCTGCCATCTATCACTTTCACAGTTTCGGTGTATTTTGAATTTCATTTCTCATATTAGGTACATATTTTTAAAAAAAGTCACTTGAAGCTTCCAAGATCATTTAAAATGTTAATTTTTTAAATTATATAAAATGCTGTAAATTAGTTTTAATGGCATATATGAGCTTGTATGCTGTAAACTTAGGGTAGTTCTAACATGTACGTCTAACTTTCTTCAATGTCGTATTATGCGTTCATAAAGTATTGTGTATTGTACTTTCAAAGAAACTGATTATCCGATGGAATTCATCAATGTTTTTTTTTCGGCGAAGCTGGTAAATTTGGCTTAATTTTAGCTTAATATGTTGGTATGTGGTAACTTGAGGCATTACAAACAAGTTTAATCAAGGCGTGAACCAGGGGTCAAAAGTAGTGTTAACATTTTGAGGTCACGTTTTAACACTTTAGCAAATATATTATTTCAAAATAAATGGACCAATTCGATTAAAACATGCTAGAAGGCATCACTTTGGGAAGGTGGCTCCGATTTCTTTAGGTGGTGGGGATCGGTCCCATGGAGGAGCCACTGTGTGGACCCAACTTTGAAATATTGACAGCATTTCAAAAATCGTATAAACTAGAAGGTCTTGTGCTTAATGCTTTTGAACGTAGTAACTTACGGCATGGGGAACCAAGCTTGTTCAAGGCGTGACCCAGGGGTCAACAATAGTTAACGCGTTTTGGGGTCAAAGCTTAATGCTATATAATTATGAAGCAAATATGTAACCTTTTCAAATAAATTTTCAACTTCTTGATCATAAATACTTAACCAATTCAATCCAAATTTGGTAGAAGGCTTCTCTAGGGAAAAGGTGTTCTTAATTGTTCAAATGGTGGCTTGGTCCCCAGAAGGTGGGGCTTGGTCCCCAGAGACCTCCACTTGGGGTCCCAAATGTGAAAAATTTGACAGAATCTTTCTATAAACAATAAGGAAAGCCAATTGCTTAATGTTTTGATATGTAGTAACTTTAGGGGATGGAGATCAAAGTTTGTTCAAGGCATGACCCTGAATCAAAATAATTCAAATTTCAAAAAACTACTATTAAGCCTATTTCGTCCAGATGGACGTTAAGGCCCCATTGGCCCTTTGTTTAGTTTTATTTAAATCGTGAATAGTGTTGTCCTGATCTTTTAAGCACTCTTATGCAAGTATAGTCTTGTTTTTGTTAATGAGTTAACTAAATAAATGATTTGATTATTGTACTCTTTAGTAAAAGGTATTTTTGTTTTGTTGTACCGGAAACCTTAAGACTTTAAAAAGTATACGTTTCTTTTTACAAGATGATTCTGGTGCTCTTTTCCATCATTTGGTTATTGTATTTGCTCAGTTGATCCTTTTATCATATCTTATGTTGATTATGTTTATTGTCAATCCGCATCTTCTAAACATTTCTTGTGTACTTATATACTTCTATAGATTTATATTACAACGGTATTGTTGCATTATTTTAGAGCAAGAGAGAAACTTTGAACTTCTTCTAAAGAAAAAAAACACTCGGTCAAATTTCAATCAGATCTAACTTGCTCCCGTTATTTGGATGTCGCAGGCAAATAATACTTCTAAACATTTCTAGCCCCATACATTATGTTAGGATTTTAAAATAACCATCCGTGACCAATGCTTGAGGTCTGCCACTCCTGACACACAATAAGAACCCTATTTCTTATAAACTAGTATCGCGGTTTCAGTACTTTTGGTACTGTGATTTATATATAAATAGTACATTCCAAACGCATTTACCAAGCATAATAACAACAACCATATATGTTTTGAAGGTGACCACTTCCATCAATACAATACACTTTATGCATCATTGGCTACTTACTTGGAATATAAAATAGTAAATACGAAAAACTAAGACGATATTCAAAAGGCATTATATCATTAAAGTATACAAATAAAGGAAAACGTGGGCTAAACGCAGACATAAGAACACTTATTACCAAGAAAAGAAGGAAAAATGATGAACT